>CAUYRH010033276.1:0-11783 GCA_963574655.1 Perodicticus potto | reverse complement strand
AGCCGTGCATTGTGGCGGGCACCTGTAGTCCCAGCTACTCCGGAGGCTGAGGCAAGAGAATCACCTAAGCCCAGGAGTTGGAGGTTGCTGTGAGCTGTTTGATGCCACGGCACTCTACTGAAAGTAATAAAGTGAGACTCTGTCGCTACAAACAAAAAAAGCACATAGTAAACATGTTATTTTTACCAACTTTTCTTAAATTTAGTAGTAATTTTGGGTTGGGTAAGTATGTTTTGTTTTCTGTTAAGAAGATAGTTCTTCGGCTCGGCGCCTGTGACTCAACGGGCTAAGGCGCCAGCCACGTACACCTGAGCTGGCAGGTTCGAATCCAGCCCGGGCCCGCCAAATAACAATGACGGCTGCAACCAAAAAATGGCCGGGCGTTGTGGCGGGCGCCTGTAGTCCCAGCTACTTGGGAGGCAGAGGCAAGAGACTCGCTTGAGCCCAGGAATTGGAGGTTGCTGTGATGTCATAGCACTCTACCCAGGGTGACAGCTTGAGGCTCTGTCTCAAAAAAAAAAAAAAAGAAGAAGATAGTTCTTCAGTTGGCTAAAGTTAAAATAGCACACACCATTAGTAGTAGTAGTAATGGGCTTTGTAGTCTGAGTATTGATTTAAACTTAACATTTGTTTCCCAGGGACAAACTTTCATAACTTTCTCCTTTGAGATGAAGATTCATAACTTTCTCCTTTCAGATGAGTCTTTCCTTACTTGTAACACATGCACTCCTGACCCAAATTATTTGCCTACTCCACAAACACAATCTTTCCCTATGCCTTCCAGATCAGCACTGCTGCAAGTTGTTTATGAGATGTTTTGCATACCTTAAAATTTCATGGTGCCACTGTGAAATACCACAGATTGTGCTTACTATAAAAACTTTGGTTCATTTCAGATCAACATTGAAAAAGAGACCAAATTATTTTGTTGCTATAGAATGAAAGCAAAGAGAACGTATCATCGAAAAGCCATTTCTGGCTCGGCACCCATAGCATAGCGGTTAGGGCACCAGCCGCATGCACTGGGACTTGCGGGTTTGAACCCAGCTCGGGCCTGCTAAACAACTAAACAACAATGACAATTGCAACAAAATAATGGCCAGGCGTTGTGGCAGACACCTATAGTCCCAGCTGGTTGGGAAGCTGAGACAAGAGAATCATCTGGGCCCAAGTGTTTCAGGTTGCTGTGAGCTATAACGCCACAGCACGGCGACATAATGAGACTCTGTCTCAAAAAAATTTTTTAAAAAAAGCCATTTCCTTAGTTCCTTATACTCAGTCTAACTTTCTGTTGGTTTGAATTTACAAACACATTATAAATTGAGAGCACAATTTTATGAAGCATTAATATAACCACTCAAAAAAAGCTTCACAAGGTTACAATATCTTGTGATCACTGTATTCTTCATATGTTTGCAAATTAGCAACTCAATTTGATATGGGTAGAGTACATCAGAGCCTGTGGACAAATTAATTATAACAAAACACACAACAGATTGATGTATATCCCTCAGAATGCAAGTGTATTAAATTACTATCCATCTCTTTCAAGTGATTCAATTTCCATGTCTCCTACTCAAAACAAATCTTCAATTTCAAGGTACCTAAGAAACTAAACTAATAGTCTAAAGGTAGTTTTGAATTATTAACTAGTTAAAAAGGAACTGTTAGTGACACCCACCCCCAACTTCAGAGTTCCATTCCCTAAGGTGCTACTGAATAATCACGCACACTGCAAACATCTCTGACACTTGTTTTGTTTTTAGTCTGACATCCTTTGGCTATATTTATTGCCTGCAATAAAACTTCAGTGAAATAGTCTTTTGAAGACCTGATGTTGTTAATTATATATTAACTTTTTGTAGATATTTGATCTATATCTAAATCTAAAGGTTCCCGAGGTGCTTTTATACAGGTTTTGGGGTGGGAATTTGGGCTGAACTGTGTCTCCCCCAAATCCAAATGTTGAAGTTCTAAGCCTCCAGAAACTCAGAAAGTGTCTGTATTTGGAGGCAGGGTATTTTCTTTCTCTTTCTTCTCTCTCTCTCTCTTTCTTCCTTTCTCCTCCCTCCCTCCCTCCTTCCTTCATTTCTTTCTTTCTTTTTTAGACAGTGTCTCACTCTGTCACCCTGGGTAGATCACTGTGGTGGCATAGCTCACAGCAACCTTAAATTCTCGGGCTCAAACAATCAATTCTCTTGCCTCAGTCTCCCAAGTGGCTGGGACTATAGGCACTCGCCATACAATGCTGGCTAGTTTTTCTATTTTTAGTAGAGACAGGGTCTCACTTTTGCTCAGGCTGGTCTCAAACTCCTAAATGCAAAGAATCCAGATCCCTAGGATTGCAGAAATGAGCCACCATACCTGGCTTGGAGATAGGATCTTTCACAGTATAATTAGATGAAACGAACATCTTTGGTATGGGCCCTAATCTAGCAGGACTGTGGTTCTCATCAAAAGAGGAGGTAAGACTATGAGAAGACACAGAGAGAAGACAGTCAAGGAGAGGGGCCTCAGAAGAAACCAACCCTGCCAACACATTGACCTTGACTCCAAGCCTCCAGAATTGTGAGAAAATAAATTTCTATTGTTTAAGCCACCCAATCTATAGTTATGGCAGCCTAGCTGGTATACAACAATCTGAGACTGGGACCCCAACATTTTAAAAAAGCTTTCAGACTAAAAGCAGTAGGGAAAGTTGCCAACAGTTTTTGCTTTTCTAAAAAAGATTTGTATTTCTTTTTGAGAGTAAATTACTCTTTAGTTTGGGAGGAGACAGAGCTGTTTCTGTTAATGAAGGTAACTTTACAATTTTATTCTGAAATTCCACTCCTCTGTTAAAATTTGTCTGCATCATAGGCAAAGTTATGGAGCCTATATGGAGTTGAAGTCAAGTTTTGGCATGAAGAGAAAACAGACATTCACGTTTTACTGAGCCTAGACAGGACTATAGTGCTCTGGCTTGGCATGGGGAAGCTGTGGTCAAAGGCACACCCATTGTTCAGGAATAAACCTGAATCCTGCAATATGGCAGCATGCTGGGGAAAGTCTAGATTCTTGCTACTCCATTAGACTGGAACAGAGAAAGGCTAAGTTGTACAGGCAAGTACAGTTGAGGCGCAGAATAATATCTGTCTTAGAAGAAGATCAGGTCATCTTGCTTGCATGGCAGTCGCCTGTTGGCTTTGTTTCTGAGCTAACCTTTTGTCTATTATTCCTCCCAGATATGTTTTATATTTCAAAGGCTTTTCTTGTAGAGTTTTCCTTTAGCTTCTACAAAATGCTCAGCTATTACTGTTTTCTTACTTTTGCATTTTGACCATTTATTCTCCTGGATATGCACAGACAAATAAGACGTAACAATATGGATGTGAATAAGAAAGGTAGCGACAAAGAGAAGAGAAAGGTCAAGCCCGTCAAGTTTTTACAAGGAAAAGCAAGTTAGGGAGATGGCAGTCAAGTACTAACTGTTGCCCTAACAGTAGGTGGTGTCAAGTCCAGGAGATTCTTTTAGATCTAGCAAATCTGTTTTACTGCTGAATTTAGTGAGAACAGAGTGGCTGCAGAAATCAGATTGCATTAAGAAAAGAGTGATTGAAACACCTTTTCAAAAGGTTTATGAAGAGAGCCAGTTGGGGTGGCTCACAACTGTAATCCTGGCAATCTGACAGGTGGATTATTTGAATTCACAAGTTTGGAGACCGGCCTGAATAAGAGTGAGAACCCTGCCTCTACTAATAATAAAAACAAAAACTTAGCCAAGTGCCTGGAGTTCCAGCTATTTGGAAGGCTGAAGCATAAGGATCACTTTAGTCCAAGAGTTTGATGTTGCTGTGAGCTCGATGACGTCATGGCACTCTACCCAGGGTGACAGAGTCAGACTGTCACAAAAAAAAAAAAAAACAGATTTATAAAGAGTAGAGAACAATAAAATAAGAGTTAAAGAGGATAAAGGCTTAAGGACATTGTTCCTAAACTTTACACCAACGTGTCCTGCGCAGCAGCAAACTCAAAGGGCACCATAGAATGAACATAAAAGGTGCCAGGGAAACAGATGGATACTTTGACCAGCTTGAGGGAATTAGCAATGTCAACAGTAGATCACACTGCATTCCCTTCAGCCTTCACGCGTTTGTGAAGTTGGGTTTCTGACAGTTGTTGGGATAAAGAGAAGTACAGAGTGAAAATCAACATGAGCCGGAAAAAAGGTTGGAACTGTCAAACTCGATCCAAGGTTGGAGAGTTCCTGCAGTGCTCAATAGCCCACACGTTCCACTGTCAAGTTATTGTGCTTACTTGAAGATTAAAACTACGAACATTATTTTCTTCTATTTATGTGTGTTTTTTTTTCATATGGCTACTAAATTGCTAGGACATAAACATGTATTAAATTGTTTGAACCTAACTACTTAATAGTAGAACTGTTAATGTATTTATTTTGGCTTAAGAGACCAATCATGAAAGAAATTGAAATACTAAGAGTGCTTTGACCCCCAAAAGTTTGAGAACCTCTGGGTTAAGATTTTGTTTTACTGTTTGTTCTGCTTTTAATATGAAGAGACTAGAGAACTACACAAAGCTTTAAAATTAGCTGTTAAAAAGTACATAGCTTGCTATTTTGGTTGATTTATTTCACGTAAAATATTTGTAGAGAAGAATGTGTTAGTCATCAAGAAAGAGAATTGAGCATGCAATGCAATCTGATTTCTGCACCCACTATGCCACTAAAACTATTCTCACTAAATGTTTCCCTCTCCAGGTGAAAGAGTTAGCATTCTAGGCATAAAATGAGGGTGAAATGGAAGCTAGTCTTATCTGTGGGGATCAGAATATCTAGGTGCAAAGTTTAGGAAGTGCAATCTTAGCCCCTTATCTCCTTTAACTCCTTGGGACAGTTGATACTTTAAAATGATGAATTTCTGGCAGAATGGTAGACCACGGCCTCTAAATACCTCTATCACATAACGACCAATACTAGTTGATAGGAAATAAAAACAATTCTCAGAGGCCAAAACAAGTTAGAAGCAGGAATCCCAAGAAGCAAGGAAGCTCTGAAATGTCAGACTATTGAGTAGCTTCCAGTCCCTACTGTCACCAAGCCTTGATTTTGAGAGTCGTGCAAGGTAAGTACACAGGACATGAGATGACCAAGTCGTGGAGGATGCAACGCAAAACTTATTCATAAGTTGGGGTGGGGTAAGAGGGAGCAGCAGGGAAATTTGTCTCCCTCAACACTGGGACTGAGCGGCGAGTTAGAAAGTCTTCCTCGGAGAGTTTGTAACCACAAGTCAGACCTCATGCAAGTTTGTGGTCCAATTCATTATAGCTGGGTAATGTGGGAAACCTCAAGCAAAGAAATTATGTTAAATTGGTATGGGTTGGCATTCCTCCAGGCAACTAACAGAGAAATGACAAATGCTTTTGGAGGAATGCACCTTCAAAGAAATTTGAGGAATAAAAGTCTATTGTCAATAAGATTGTAATTCAGTGGATAAACAGGAAAACACAGCACCCTGTGTGGAAACCAACAGAAACAAAAGACAGCTGAATCTGCAAAATGTTTAGACAGTGGAACCAACACATTCAGAATACAAAATTTTTCATAGGTTTCCTGGGTTGTGGTAGACTAGTTTATCCAGACCAGCCCTGTTACTGAAAACAGCAGCCAATGCCAGCTGAAAGAAAAAAAAAATCTGAAAAGCATTCAAAGTAGTAAAAGTAGGAAAAATCCTACAGAGAGTGAGACCTCAGCAAAGCAGCAGAACACTGAAACTGCTTTTACCTTTAGAGCATTTTCCATTCCTGATGAGCCTTTGGGTTTTTTGTTTGTTTGTTTTTTGTAGAGACAATCTCACTTTTTTTTTTATTTCATACTATGAGTAAATTTTTTTATTATTAAATCATAGCTGTGTACATTAGTGCAATCAAGGGGTACAATGTGCTGGTTTCATAGACAATCTGAAATATTTTCATCAAACTGATTAACATAGCCTTCATGGCATTTCTTAGTTATTGTAAGAAGACATTTGTATTCTGCATTTAGTAAGTTTCACCTGTACCCTTCTAAGATGCACCGTAGGTGTGGACTCACCAATTACCCTCTTTCCACCCAACCTTCTCCCTCCCCACCCTTCCCTTACCCCTTTCCCCATATACTTGTGCTATAATTGGGTTATAGCCTTCATATGAAAGCTATAAATTAGCTTCATAGTAGGGCTGAGTACATTGGATACTTTTTCTTCCATTCATGAAATATTTGCTAAGAAGACTATGTTCCAGCTCCATCCATGTAAACATGAAAGAGGTAAAGCCTCCATCTTTCTTTAAGGCCGAATAATATTCCATGGTATACATGTACCACAATATATTAATCCATTTGTGGGTGGATGAACACTTGGGCTTCTTCCATAACTTAGCAATTATGAATTGGGCTGCAATAAACAGTCTGGTACAGATGTCTTTGTTATAATGTGATTTTTGGTCTTCTGGGTATATATCTAGTAAAGAAATTATAGGATCGAATGGCAGGTCAATTTTTAGATCTCTAAGTATTCTCTAAACATCCTTCCAAAAGGAACATATCAGTTTGCATTTGCACCAGCAGTGTAGAAGTGTTCCCTTTTCTCCACATCCACGCCAACATCTCTGGTTTTGGGATTTTGTGATGTGGGTGAATCTTACTGGAGTTAGGTGATATCTCAAAGTAGTTTTGATTTGCATTTCTCTGATGATTAAGGATGGTGAGCATTTTTTCATGTGTCTTTAGGCCATGCACCTGTCTTCTTTAGAGAAGTTTCTGTTCAAGTCCTTTGCCCATCCTGAGATGGGATCACTTGTTCTTTTGTTGCTAATACGTTTGAGTTCTCTGTGGATTCTGGTTATTAAACCTTTGTCGGAGGCATAACCTGCAAATATTTTCTCCCATTCTGAGGGCTGTCTGCTTGCTATACTTACTATGTTCTTGGCTGTGCAGAAGCTTTTTAGTTTCATCAGGTCCCAGTAGTGTATTTTTTTTTTTTTTTTTTTTTTTTTTTTTATACAGAGTCTTACTTTATTGCCCTCGGTAGAGTGCCATGGCATCACACAGCTCACAGCAACCTCCAACTCCTGGGCTTAGGCGATTCTCTTGCCTCAGCCTCACATGTAGCTGGGACTACAGGCGCCCGCCATAACGCCTGTCTCTTTTTCTGATTTGCAGTTCGACTGAGGCCAGGTTTGAACCAGCTACCTTTGGTATATGGGGCTGTTGCCTTACTCACTGAGCCACAGGTGCTGCCCCAGTAGTGTATTTTTGATACTGCTTCAATTGCTGGGGGGAGGGTCCTCCTCATAAAATATTCATCCAGGCTGATTCCTTCAAGAGTTTTCCCTGCACTTTCTTCTAGTATTTTTATAGTTTCATGTCTTAAGTTTAAATCTTTAATCCAGTGGGAGTCTATCTTAGCTAATGGTGAAAGGTGTGGGTCCAGTTTCAGTCTTCTACAGGTCGCCAGCCAGTTCACCCAGCACCATTTGTTAAATAGGGAGTCTTTTCCCCACTGAATGTTTTTAATTGGTTTATCAAAGATCAAATAATGGTAAGTAGCTGGGTTCATCTCTTGGTTCTCTATTCTGTTCCAAACATCTACCTCTCTGTTTTTGTGACAGTACCATGCTGTTTTTATCACTTTCAATATATAGTACAGTCTCAGGTCTGGTTGCACAATTCCTCCTGCTTTGTTTTTATTTCTGAGTAATGTCTTGGATTTACTTTAAATTCAAGGTTTTTTCTGATTCCATATAAAACAAAGTATTATTTTTTCAAGATCTTTAAAATATGACAGTAGAGCTTTAATAGGAATTGCATTAAAATTATATATTGATTTGGGTAGTATGGACATTTTAACAATGTTGATTCTTCCCAGCCATGAGCATGGTATGTTTTTCCATTTATTAACATCTTCAGCTGTATCTTTTCTTAAAGTTTCACAGTTCTTTTTACAGAGATCTTTCACATCCTTTGTTAGGTAAACTCCCAAATATTTCATCTTCTTTGGCACTACTGTGAAAGGAATGGAGTCCTTGACTGTTTTTTTTGGCTTGACTATTATTGGTATATATAAAGGCTACAGATTTATGGGTGTTGATTTTGTAGCCTGAGACATTGCTGTTTTCCTTGATCACTTCTAAAAGTTTATAGTAGAATCCCTGGTGTTTTCCCAGATATACAATCATATCATCTGCGAAGAATGAAAGTTTGATCTCTTATGACCTTATGTGGATACCCTTGATTGCCTTTTCTTTCCTAATTGCAATGGCTAAAAGTTCCATTACAATGTTAAAGAGCAATGGAGACAATGGGCAACCTTGCCTGATTCCTGATCTAAGTGGAAATGATTTCAATTTACCTCCATTCAATTTGATATTGGCTATGGGTTTGCTGTAGATGGCCTCTATTAGTTTAAGAAATGTCCCTTCTATGCCAATTTTCTTAAGTGTTCTGATCATGAAGGGATGCTGGATATTATCAAAAGCTTTTTCTGCATCAATTGAGAGAATCATATGGTCTTTATTTTTTGATTTGTTTATGTGCTGGATTACATTTATAGATTTATGCATATTGAACCAGCCATGAAATCCTGGGATAAAGCCCACTTGGTCATGGTGTATAATTTGTTTGATGTATTGCTGGATTCTGTTTGCTAGGATCTTATTGAATATTTTTGCATTAATATTCATTACTGATATTGGTCTATAATTTTGTATTCTTTTTGGGTCTTTTCTGGGTTAGGGATGAGGGTGATGTTTGCTTCATAGAATGTGTTGGGTAGTATTCCTTCTTTTTCTATATTTTGGAAAAGGTTGAGTAGTGTAAGTACTAGTTCTTCCTTAAAGTATTGATAGAATTCTGACGTGAAACCATCTGGTCCAGGGCTTTTCTTTTTAGGGAGATTTTGTATTGTTGATGCTATTTCAGAACTTGATATTGGCCTGTTCAACTTTTCCACTTCATTCTGGCTAAATCTTGGAAGGTTGTGTGCATCCAAGTATTGGTCAATTTTCTTGAGATTTTCGTATTTCTGAGAGTAAAGTTTCTCGTAATATTCGTTAAGGATTTTTTGAATTTCTGAGGAGTCTGTTATTATTTTGTCTTTATATTTCTGATTGATGAGATTAGAGATTTTACTCTTTTTTTCATGGTTAGGTTAGCCAAAGGTTTATCTATTTTATTAACCTTTTTAAAAAAACAACTTTTTAATTTATTGATCTGTTGTATAACTCTTTCATTTTCAATTTCATTTAATTCTGCTCTAATTTTGGTTATCTCTTTTCTTCTGCTGAGTTTTGGATTGAAATGTTCTTCCTTTTCCAGTTGTTTAAGATGTCCCATTATGTTGTTAACTTCCTTTCTTTCTGTTTTCTTGAGGAATGCTTGTAGTGCTATAAATTTCCCTCAAAGGACTGCCTTTGCAGTATCCCAGAGGTTCTGATAGTTCATGTCTTCAATGTCATTTTGTTCCAAAAATTTGGAAATTTCCTGCTTAATCTCATCAATGATCTTCTGTCCTTCAGCATGAGGTTGTTTAGCTTCCATGTTTCTGTTTGAGTATGCAACTTCTTGTTGTTATTGAGTTCAACTCTTAATCCATGATGGTCTGTGAAGATGCAAGGGATAATTTCTATTTTTTAAAATTTTCTAACGTTAGACTTGTGCCCAAGGAATTGCTCGATTTTGGAGTATGATCCGTAGGCTGATAAGAAGAATGTGTATTCAGTTTTGTTGGGATGAAATGTTCTGTAGATGTCTGTTAAATCCAAATGTTGGATAGTCAAGTTTAAATCTAAAATTTCTTTGCTTAGTTTCTTTTTGGAGGATCTGTCCAACACTGTTAAAGGAGTGTTAAAATCTACGCCTACTAGTGAGCTGGAGGAGGTCAAGTTGGTCACATCTGTTAGAGTTTCTCTTATAAATTGAGGCACATTCTGGTTGGGTGCATAAATATTAATAATTCACACCTCATCATTTTGAGTATTACCTTTAACAAATGTAAAATGTCCATTCTTATCTTTACTCACTTTGGTTGGTTTAAAGCCTATTGTATCTGTGAATAAGATTGCAACACCTGCATTTTTCTGTTTTCCATTTGCCTAGAATATAGATGACCATCCCTTCACATTGAGTCCATATTTATCTTTTATGGTAAGAAGAGATTCTTGAATGCAGCAGATATCTTGTTTAAGTTTTTGTATCCAGTCAGCCAACCATTGCCTCTTTAGAGGACAATTTAAACCAGTCAAGTTAATTGAAAGTAACGATAAGCCATGTGAAAGTGAAGTGGGTATTTTGGATCCTTTTGCCATTGTAGTGTTTACAATGGGGTCAAAAGTTTCTGCTTGAGTTTACTTTTGTGGTGGAGGTTCACACTCTTCGTTTTGGAGGATAGGTCTGAGAATATCCTGGAAAGCTGCTTTAGTTACGGCAAATTTCTTCAACACATGGATGTCATTAAAGTATTTAATTTCTCCATCATAAATGAAACTCAGTTTGGCTGGATATAGGATCCTGGGTTGGAAGGTATTTTGTTTTAGGAGGTTGAAAGTCGATGCCCACTCCCTTCTAGCTTGAAAGGAGCAGAGAGATCTGCAGTTATTCTAATATTCTTCCCCCTGTAAGTAATGGATTTCTTGCGTCTGGCTGCTTTCAGAATCTTCTCCTTCTTGTTAACTATAGTGAAGTTAACTCTGATGTGCATGGGGGATGTCTTATTTGGGTTGAGTTGTGCTGGGGTTCTGAAACTGTCTGCTATCTGAATTTCAGAGTCTCTAGGCATGTCTGGAAAATTCTCTTTCATAATCTCAAGAAGAAGGGACTCTGTGTCTTGTGAAGCCACTTCGTTGCTTTCAGGTATCCCCATAAGATGAATAGTGGTTTTCTTCGAGCTATCCCAGAGCTCTCTGAGATAATGATCCATTTTTGCCTTACATTTCTCTACCTCTTTGAGCATTTGGGAGCATTCACAATCTCTGTTTTCAGTGTCAGAAATCCTTTCTTCTGCTTGCTCTATTCTGTTACTGAGGGCTTCTAATGTATTTCTCAGAACTTTGTGGTTTGCATCTTCTTGTCTCAATGTGTCAAAATCTTTGGTCGTTTTGTCTTTGAATTGGTTGAATTCTTGAGACATCTTCAGGATTAATCCTTCAATTTCTACCACCATCTTTTTTTCCATTTTGTCGATCTTGTTTGCAATCCTGATTCTATGTTCGATTTCAGACATGTCACCTATCTGTGTGTGGATGGGATCCTCTGGATTGAATGGTTTGTCATTCTTTGGGGAGTTTCACAATTCTTTTTATTCATGTTGCCAGAGTTTTTCTGCTGATTCCACCCCATGATTGTTTTTCAGCATTTAGCTAGATGAGCAGGTCAAGTGAAATTGGACTGGAAACTTCTACGGTTGTGGTTGACCAGCCCTCCACCTAGGAACTGGGACTGATGACTGCAGCTTTTTCTCTACACTTTTTCAAAGCACCTGTACAGTACTAAAGTCTGTGACTATAGAGGCCTGCTTGGTGCAGTGAGCGTAGTTGGCTCTGTTTTGTATCCAGCTGATCTCTGTCCAATCTTAGTGAATCAATAACCCTGGGTTTCAGTCTCTGGTTCAGTGAAATACAAGCAACTAGGACATCCCTTCCCCCACCAGTAGTATCTGGAAGATGACAATTAAACCTTCCCACTACAGAAAAACCTGGGACCCACTTTGGAGGGTCCTTTGATAATTTGTATAGTTCAAGAGTTCCAGCCC
>CAUYRH010033275.1:0-31756 GCA_963574655.1 Perodicticus potto | reverse complement strand
CCCAGGCCCGCCAAACAACAATGACGGCTGCAACCAAAAAATGGCCGGGCGTTGTGGCGGACGCCTGTGGTCCCAGCTACTTGGGAGGCGGAGGCAAGAGACTTGCTTGAGCCCAGGAATTGGAGGTTGCTGTGAGCTGTGATGCCACAGCACTCTATCCAGGGTGACAGCTTGAGGCTCTGTCTCAAAAAAAAAAAAAGCCAATGACCATTTTGATGTTGGGTTATTTCTGGATTCTTTATTTTATTCCCTTCATTCATATATATATCCCAATGCCACAAATCACAGTGTATTGATTATTGTGATTTTATAATACACACTGAAAACAGTATAAATCCTTTAACTTTGTTATTCTTTTTATTTATTTATTATACATACACCATGGAAATTATACATTGTTAGTCTATTTCAAGTTGTTTTAGCTGTAAAGGTTGAGCATTCCTGACTGAAAATTTGAAATTGGAAATGCTCCAAAATCTGAAACTTTTTGAGCCACATGATGACACATGGGTGTCTGAGATAGTGATACCTTTGCTTTTTGATGATTTGATGTACATAAACTTTGTTTCATGCACAAAATTATTAAAAATATGTTACAAAATTACCTTTTGTGTTTAGACTTGGTTGCCATCTCCAAAATATCTTTTTATGTACACACAAATATTCCAAATCCAATTCTAAAATTGGAAAAAAATTCTGATATTTTCCAAAATTCCAAAAAAAGATAACAATAAAGGATTTTTTGAAAAAATTCCAATTTTTCCGAAAATCCCCAGAAAATCCAATATTCAAAACACTTTTGGTACCACGTATTTTGGATAAGGGATATTCAATCTGTATGTGGTTTTTTGAATCTTTATATTTTGTTGGGCTTTGATTTGGATTGCATTGCATCTGTAGATAAATGTGTGGATAATTGACGTTTTAACAATGAGGAGTCATATGATTGTCTTCCAACTTTGCTAACGCAGTTAAAAATATATGTGCTAGATTTTTTTCACATAGACAGCCATGTTGCCTCTGGATATAGCTGTTGGTTTTATGTACTATAAATGTCCTTTACTAGTATGAGCAAATTTCTGTCTTAGTTTGATGATTATGTTTATCAGGAATGAATTTTGGATTTTGTCAAATAAATGCTTTTTACACACCTATTGAGATAATCACATGCTTTTTGGTTAGGTCTGTTAAAATAGTGAATAGCATTGACCAATTTCCAAATATCAAAATAACCTTGAATTCCTGGGATAACTCCCACTTGCATAGCGTGTCTTCAGTCTTTGGCTGCTATTAAGATTTTTCTGTTTTTAAGTGTGCGATTTTAAGCAAACAACTATGATGTACCTCGGTGTAGGATTCTTTATATTTATTGTATTTGGGACTTGTGGAGTTCTTTTATGATTTTCAACACATTTGGGAAGATTATAACCATTATTTTCTTATTTTCATTATTTTCAATATTTTTTTCAGAGGCCCCATTTGTATATTATGCTGCCCAAATTTTCCCAGAGCTCACGGATGCTATACTCAGTTTTCTTTTTAGTCTTTTTTCTCTCTGTGTTTCGAGTTGGATAGTTTCTATTACTATGTGTTCAAGGTCACTTTCTTTTCTTCTGCAGTATCTAATTGTCTGTTAATCCCATCTAGTGATCTTTTTTTTTAAATTGTAATCATTGTACAAGGTCTGACAATTAAGTTCATGAACTTGCCACTATGTGCTTATGTTGGCAGCTCTATACAAATAGCTTGGTAAGGTTTCAATGTCCTTGGTATATTAGTGACTCACAGCTGTGTTTATTTCAACTTGTGGTGGTGTCTTGATGAGTGGCGTTCATCATTATTGTTTTGTGTTTCAGTGTGCTATTGCAGGAATGTTGGAATTTGAATTCGAGCAACAAACAAACATTAAATTTCTTGTTAACCTTGATAAGAGTGGAAGTGAAATCAGGGCTAGTTATGCGGATAATGTCATGAAGAAAACAGCAATGTGTGAATGGATTAAATGTTTTTTTCTGAGGGGAGAGAAAGAAAGTATCACTGACACAAAGAGTTCAGGGAAGCCAGTAACAAGGAGAACTGACAAAAACTGTAAAAATTCATCAAATTGTGTATCAAAATCATTGGCTGGCAATGAGAAGCATAGCTGACCAAGTGAGCATTAATAGAGAAACAGGAAAATCTTACCTGAATTTCTTGGCAAACAATTTGACAACGGACCAGCTCAGTTTGCATTATCTATGAGGGATATTTTAGCCAGTAAACAAATACCTGTATTGGAACACCCTTCTTACTCACCTGATCTGGCTCTCAGTGATTTTTTTCTTTACTTGAAGATAAAGGAAATATTGAAAGGAAGACATTTTGATGACATTTAGGACATCAAGTGTAATATGACACCAGCTCTAATGGCCATTCCAGAAAAGGAGATCCAAAATTGCTTTGAGGGGTGGACTAGGTGTTGGCAACAGTGCATAGCTTCCCAAAGGGAACACTTCGAAGGTGATCATAGTGATATTCAGCAATGAGGCATGCGGCACTTTTTCTAGGATGAACTTAATTGCCAGAACTCAGCATTTTTTATTTCTAGAAGTTCCATTTTGATCTTTTCAAAGTATTTTACTTTAGTTGACAAGTTCAGTGTTTACCTTCTTCAACTTATGGAATATAGTTGTAATAACTTTTATCATCATTGTTCACTAATGCTACAATCTTTGTCACTTCTGGCTCATTATGTATTGTATTCTCATTCTAGACATATCTGTAATATTTAAGTGGGTTATAGAACCTATGAATTTTACCTTGTTGCATGCTGGATATTTTCATATTCCTATACTCTTGAGCTTTCTTATGGGATGCATTCATGTTCCTTAGAAATAGTTTGCTCCTGTCAAGTTTCGCATTTAAGGCAACTTTGTTAGATGCAGAACAATCTTTAATGCCAGGCTAACTTTTCCCCACTACTAAGGAAATAACCTTCAAAGGACTCTGCTCAATTTCTCTTGATTACTAGATTCACCACTACTAACGGTACAATAAAGACTGTCCTCGTCTCTACCCAATCTCTCTCTTCCTGTTTATTCTCTACTCCCTTGTACGGTTCTTTCCCCTGTTAATTTATTAGCATTTTCTTTTATTGCATTTGGATTTTAAGTCATATTTACAAACTTTTCCTGTGGCATATTTTTAATCCTCAGAGCCAAAAGTCTTTGCTCACTGAGAATAAATTTTATTTTTGCCAATAGAATGAAATTATTTGGAATAAAATCTGATGAATAAGGTGGGACAACAAATTGAGTAACAATCTTTTTTATTAAATCACAATGTTCTTGTGTAGGTAAATGGTTGGTTTTTGCATCAAATGCAGGCATTCATTAGGAAGTTGATTCAAAAATGGAATTTCAGAAATATAAGCCAGGCACTGTGGCTTACACCTGTAATCCTAGCACTCTGGGAGGCTGAGGCAGGTGGATGGCTTGAGCTCAGGAGTTTAAGACCAGCCAGAGCAACAGTGAGACTCCATCTCTACTAAATATAGAAAAAATTAGCTGGGTGTTGTGGCAGACACCTGTAGTCCAAGCTACTTGGGAGTCTGAGACAAGCGGATAACTTGAGCCCAAGTGTTTGAGGTTGCCATGAGCTATGATGTCATGGCACTCTACCCATGGTGACAGAGTGAGACTCTGTCTCAAAATAAATAAAAAAGAAATATATAGCTGAGTAATAAATACTCCTTCCTTTCTTTCTGTTGTAGGCATTGTCTTTTCCACACTTCAGTAGGTAATGTGTCCTGTATTTTATTGCCTCAGAGGAAATACATGGTGAACTATCGTGGACAGGGCGAAGACTCCAGAGAGCAATGTCTGTGTGGTGCCTTTATGTAAAAAAGGTCCTAGGAAGAGATAAAGAAAAATTTCTGTGTCCTAAGAAACACAAAACCTCCCAATTGGAGGGAGCCATTATACAGTGACAGTGGATATCACATTTCTAGCCTATGTGGACAAGAGCCTGGAGGGCTTTCCATGAATAACATGGGACTGGGTAACATTCTGGAGTTAGAACAAATTCCCAGAGCTGGTGAGGAGAAACACAAAAAACGACTGATGTGAGATTTCTTACCATTCTGGTTGTGTCGAGTCTTAAATTTGAAATTAAGTCAATGTATAGAGAATAAAGATATTTAATATATTTAGATGAGATCCCTCTTTACAAATATTTTGACCCATGATTAATAAATTTGGAGCTTTCTAAAGTGAGGCATTTGAAGAGTTATGTCATTTTCCCTTCTGCTGGGTTGGGATGTGGTAGAGGGTTGGAATAAACTGAATTAATTTCTCTCAACTTGTAGTCAAGATTTTTTTTTTTTTTTTTTTTTTTTTTGAGGAGCCTCAAGCTGTCACCCTGGGTAGAGTGCTGTGGCATCACAGCTCACAGCAATCTCCAACACTTGGGCTCAAGCGATTCTCCTGCCTCTGCCTCCCAGGTAGCTGGGACTACAGGCGCCCACCACAATGCCTGGCTATTTTTTCGTTACAGCCATCATTGTTGTTTGGCGGGCCGGGCTGGATTCGAACTCGCCAGCTCAGGTGTATGTGGCTGGCGCCTTGGCTGCTTGAGCCACAGGCGCCAAGTCTGTAGTCAAGATTTTTAATTTGAGGTCCTAAGGGCTCTCTGAATCTGAACGCAAATAGATTACATCTTTACTAATTACATTCCATCTTTTAATTGATATATAACACAAATGTTTTAAACACTATTTTGGTAATTATATTTCAGTATAATTAGTTTTCTTTGTGATCATGAATTTTATTTTGTGCATGTAGAAACATAATTCTGACAAGACTAGGGTTCAATAGATAGCTAAAGGGTAAAATAGGCTATGAGCCCTGCTTCAGTTAGTCTTTATATAATTCCTGGCTGGAGTCAACTCAAAAGAAGAAGAGGTAGCAGTGAGGCAGTTCCTAGCTTTTCATTTCCAGCTTCTCCCCAGCTGGAAGATTTGAGGATGTAACCTAACTCTGAGAGAATGTGACTTTCTGCACTCAACTGCAGGCTCAGTAAACTGCAGGAGCCCAGCAGTATATCCACTGGCTGTAATAGCTTCCACCAGGAGCCGAGCTCACCAGGTTTGGGGGGCTAAAACTTCTGTGTAAGGCTGAGCTGATGACAGATTTGCCTTTCTTCTTTCCTTGTGAGGTGGTGCCAAGATGACTTTCCACATCAATGAAAGAGCTTTAAATCTGACATTGTGAGCTTGGGGCCTCCTTTCATTTAATCAGCACCAATTTCATTCTCTGTGTTGGAATCTGGTACGTTCAGGGCACAGGGCCTGTGTCATCTCACTCGCCTCTAATGCTGCCTCTGCCCTCCCAATACTCCTTCTCTGTGCCTACTCCCTCCAGCTGTGGCAGTGAGATACCAGGAGACTGAAGGATTCCAGCATCCAAGCCTTCAGGCCCCTGCTGAGACAAGCTAGCAGCTTTGACTATTTCACAAAAAGAGATCGGAAAGAAAATCAAGCCAAAAGCAAAGGTCATGCAGAGTTGAAGTCTCTGATCTTGTCTTTCTTTGACCACAAAACTCAGTGACCCAGAACTCTCTTTTTCTAAGATTAACTCAAAGACAAAAATTTTTATTCTCTGTTACCTGATGTTTTACTGCCTGCATCTCCATTTTCTGGTTTAACTCTAGTAATGAGAACTAACATTTTACAGTTGATGAAGTGTTTCTCAGTTATGATTTTGTTTAATCCTCAGAATAATTGTGCATATCAAGTTTTCTTCCTTCCATTTGACAAATAAGATATCTCAGCCCAGAAGTGTTCAAGGCTAGCTTTACAGTGCACTAGAACGAGAGCCTACCTAGGACTTCTGCCTCCAGAGGTGATGCTAATTTCAAGGTCATGTACTTCCTACTCTAGCAAGAAGAAAGTGTGCTGACACCCTTGAAACATCTCAGTCTGTTGGCTTGTCTTCTCTTTGTGTTTTGCACATAGGTTTTGTTTCTTTCAAATAATGATTTGAAAGAATTCATATGAGTGTCCAACATTTAAAAGTTCGGAAATTTCACATCAAAATCCAGATTCTTGCTCTTTTTTCCCTTCAGATGAATTAAAAAGTCTACCTCTATAGGGCAGACATTACCACAGGGGAGCCATTGGCTAGAGTTGAGTAGTGGTGCTCTTTTCAGATGCAGTGTGAATTTTCCAGATACCACAGTACCCACCACTCCCTACTGTGCTAATATTAAGACTGAGTGTCAAGTATCATTTATTATTATCTTTGTGCTTTTTTTTTTTTAATAGTGGATGTAAGGAGGAAAGGAAAACAGTTTGGGAACACACTCTATTTAAAAAGTGGGGAAATAGGCTCGGCACCTATAGCACAGTGGTTATGGCGCCAGTCACATACACTGAGGGTGGCAGGTTCAAACCCAGCCCAGGCCAGCTGAAACCAACAATGACAACTGCAACAAAAAATAGCCAGGCATTGTAGCTGATGCCTGTGGTCCCAGCTGGTTGGGAGGCTGAAGAAAGAGAGTCGCCTAAGCCCAAGAGTGGAGGTTGCTGTGAGCTGTGAGGCCACAGCACTCTACTCAGCACAACATGGTGAGACTCTTGTCTCAACAACAACAACAAAAATAATAAAAAATAAAAAATAAATAAAATAAAATAAAAAGTGGGGAAATGAAATACAGACCTAGAAAAATTTATGTTTATTTTTAGCCAGATTTCCTGGGTCCTATAGGAATCGGGGTTTGTGATTCCTTTTAGAAATAGTAGATCCCAAATTGGATAACCATTCTAATACTTAGGAAAGCTTTGAAAAAATACATATCTTTGGGCTGTATCATAGACCCACTGGGTCAGAATCTTCAGGAATCAGCCCTAGGAATCTGTAATTTTATAAAATCCCCAGGTTATTTTGATCAGCAAATCACTGATTTCATTCTTATGACCCTTCCCTTGGGATGCCTTCTTATGAAAAGCAAACCCCACTTTCTCCTGGGCTCTTCAACAAAGAAAGGAGCACTCAGAAATATAAGAAAGCCAGAATTTCAGCAGCAGCTGAGGCACTCAGGTGGAAACAACCTGTTTGGATCTTATAATACATGGGGCATCGGTCCATTCACTGGATTCGGTCACCAACAAAAAGGGCATCAGGAGATTACATCAGTGCTAATTCCCACCTGGTGGCTAATTCACGGAACAATATCCTCATTTCTGCTGAAAGGAGCTGCTGTGGCTTGAATGAGTCCTCCAGAATTCATGTGTTAGAAGCTTAATCCTCAACGCAACAGTGTTGGGAGGGGCCTAATGGGAGGTGTTAGGTCAGGAGGGCTCCACCTTCATGAATAGGCCAAGGCTGGTTATGAAAGGGCATGTGGGAGAGTGTCTGCCCCCTTCTGCCTTCTGCTATGTGAGGATCAACATTCCTCCCCTCCAGAGGACACAGCAACACAGAGACACCTTCTTGGAACCAGAGACTGAACCTCCTCCAGAAATGTGAGAAGTAACTTTCTGTGCTTTATAAATCACCTCCTCTGTGGTTTTCTATTATAGCAGCACAAAGCTGACGAAGATAGGGACCTAGAACTCAGCATTTCTGAGAAGTTACTTCCTTTTCCTGCCTCTAGCTCCTTCATCTGGAAAACAAATGTGCAGGAAGAGATAGTCGGTGATAAAAATCAGGACTTGGACATTGGTTTCCTAAGTCTTAGACATCATTCTTCCAACAGGGACTTAATAGAATTGACATTTTTCTCTGAGAATTTTTATTTTAAAGCCACATAATGATATTCTAGGTTTGAGATATATATATATGTGTGTGTGTGTGTATATATATATATATAATATGTATAGAAAGAGAAAGAGAGAAAGAGATATCTCAAATTATATCTATATCTATATAAATATAAATATATATATAAAATTTGCCCCAAGACAGAAATGAAAACTTGGGACTTTCTTATAATTTACTTGCTACCACTTTTCTTATACCAAAG
The DNA here is from genome assembly GCA_963574655.1 of Perodicticus potto. Taxonomy (NCBI): domain Eukaryota; kingdom Metazoa; phylum Chordata; class Mammalia; order Primates; family Lorisidae; genus Perodicticus; species Perodicticus potto. Next base: position 23,755 of record CAUYRH010033275.1, on the reverse strand, counting down.
ACAATAACAAATTTGTTATAAGTCAGTTACCCTATCGTCTTGGCCAGGTATTTAGGGGAATTAGAGATATGTTTTCTTTGAGACTTTTAAGAATGATAATAATGGTAATAGTAGTTGTAGGTACCTTTTATTGAGCATGAATTCTGCATAAAGGCCTCCCCTGTTCATTTTTTTTTTTTTTTGAGACAGAGCCTCAAGCTGTCACCCTGGATAGAGTGCTGTGACTTCACAGCTCACAGCAACCTCCAATTCCTGGGCTTAAGCGAGTCTCCTGCCTCCGCCTCCCAAGTAGCTGGGACTACAGGCGCCCGCCACAACGCCTGGCCATTTTTTTTTTCTTGGTTGCAGCCATCATTGTTGTTTGGCGGGCCGGGCTGGATTCGAACCCGCCAGCTCAGGTGTACGTGGCTGGCGCCTTAGCCTGTTGAACCACAGGTGCTGAGCCACCTGTTCACTTTTTATATATGGCTTTATTTATTCTTCACAACAGCCCTCTGCAATATTTACTTCCATGTTTACTAAGGAGGAGTTGGAACTGGGGCTCTTTTTACTGTTTTTAGGGCTGCTCTCGTGTCATAGAATACGTAAGAGGTAGAGCTTGGGTGTGAATTGCACCTTCTGATTCCCAAACCCATGAGACCTTTTTGCTCTGTCCCTCCTGGGGGCCCCTCTTCCCAGCTCTGGCTCTCATAACATTTGTTTTTCTTAATATTAATCTCTCTATTTTATTCAACGAATAGCCTGTCCAGACCAGGTGTCCTGAGGCTGGAGCCAGTATGTGGGGTGGGGGTACCTTGAGGTGAGGAAGATAGGACTGGAGGGACCTTGGCTTTGGATGCTGGGCACCTGCCAGGAACAGGAGACTGCTGCACTGGGGCTGGTGAGCTGGAAACATCCCTACAATGTCAGGATTTACTTCTTTTGAAATTTGTTTTTACTCTTTAAATTTATTTATTTACTTATTTTTTATTGTTTCAAGTTAATTGAGGATACAAGAATTAGGTTACAGCGTTTGTGTGTGTTAGGTAAAGCCCCTCTTATGATTGTGTCCTGCCCCCAAGAGGTGTGCCATACATCCTAACATTGTGCCTATTAAGTGGGAGCACACCTATACCCCGCCTCCACCTCTCTCCCCACTCTCTCATTCCTCTGCCCCCCACCTTGAATTGATTTGAGTTTTTCTCTTATGTGGGCAAGCATTAGATGGTCTATTGTCTTCATATTAGAATTGAGTACATTGAATTCTTGCTTCTCCATTCCTGTGATACTTTACTAAGGAGAATGTGTTTCAACTCCATCCAGGTTAATACAAAAGATGTAAAATGTCCATCTTTTTTTAATGGCTGAAAGGATTTACCTCTTGAGGACAGATAAGATAGGACTGCTATGCCATAAATGAAGTAGGTCACAGGTCAAGCAATACGTCCATATTATTTGGAAATAAACTGTAGTTTGAGTTTAACTGAATGAACCAATAAAGGCAGGAAATACCAAACTATAATTAAAATTATGTCAGCATTTTTGGAGTTACTTTTCAAAACATTTTCACATGTGTGGTTTTATTGAATGCTCAAATAAATCCAGTGGCATAAGCAGAGATTCTGTACATATAGTGGGTCAGAGATCATTGAGAACTACCATAAGTCCTGTTCCTCTTAATCTCTGAAAAACCCTTTCATCTCCAATTAAAACTCTGCAAACACACCACGTAAATATGAGTACAATTACTGAAAATAGTTAGGTGGAGCACTTACATTATATGTGCATCATTGTAGAAATGGTTTCTGTGTTTGAAAATCATTTGGGGTGGCTCTAGTTGGTGGATGAAGGTGAGGGTACTGAGAATGTGGAAGACATTGTCAAACAAATGTAAAAGCTGGAGAGAAAAAATGTAAGGTGGTGTTAGAAAACAAGATAGGCAGCTGAAAAGGAATTTAACTATGTGCCAAAGGAACAGACTGTTGAAACATAATGATCCTAGATTACACTTCAGATGTGATCCTTTGGGAAAACTGTATATAATGTAGCTTCTGTGTGTGAAGATAAGCCTGCATCATTTTAATGGATTTTTGATAGAATACCAAAATTTTAAAGTAGCAAGGCTATGCTTCCATCGAGAAGTAATTCTCTTTGCAACCCATTTTTCATTTTAATGTGTGGGATGGTGGCTTGCTCATTGCTCTTTCCCTCCCTTCTTTTTTCTTTTTTATGACCATCCTAAGTATATTTTTTTTCAATAAGCAACCACTGACAACCCCAAAGCCATTGTTCTGAGCTTTTACTCCTGTGAGTGTTTCAAGTAATACTGTTCTTAGTATTCTATGTCATCTTTCTTATCCTTTCATTTACTTTCTTGGCTGCCAAAAGCCTCCCATTTATCTGTCTCCTCTCTCTTCTGTTTGAGAGGTAATTTTTCATCCTGTCTGTTTCCTTATCCCAATGGTCCATTTATTTTCTTCAGGCTCCTTTTCCTTCCTCCTCCTTGCCCACTTCGTGACAGCACTTTCTCTAGTGAAGTTTTAAAGCAGGCAGGAATTGACAGCTGAAAATGGTGATTGGGCCAGAATGAGAAGATGAGTTGACTTAATAGTTATTACAGGGTTTCCAAACAGTCACAGCTCTTGGTTGCAAATGATGAAAACTCAGCTCAAGTTAGCTTAAGGAAAAGAGAATGTACTGGGTCACTACTTATTAAAAAGGATATTGTGGTAAAGCAGAATGGAAAGAAGTATTATTATAGGAGTATTATAGGGAACCAGGACCTCATAAACTAGAACCAGAGTTTAATGCCACTGGGTCACTGGCTTTCTTTTCTCCTCTTTTCTTTTTGATGTGATTTATTCTGCTGACAGGATTTCCCTATGTGATAGGAAATGTGACTTCTGACTTTTAGTTCTGGATTCATGTCAATCAGCATACAAAGGGCTACCCCTACCTGGCTCCTATATAGCACTCTCGGGGAAAGCATCTGATTGGTTCTGCTTGGTCATGTGTTTTCTTCCTGGACCAGCCTGTAAGCCTCCCAGACCTGAGTCAGGGTAGGATGGAAGGACTAGGATATGACTCTGTGACTGGCTGACAACCAGTCTAATGGAGGAGCCCATTGAATGGAGGAGCATGGTTCTCCATAGGAAAGAATGCTAGGGAGAAAAAAACAATGCATAAGCACTGCAGGATAAAAACAAAATTCAAATAGTATTGTTTTTCTGAAAGAGTATACAAAGAAGAAGTCTTTTTCTGGTGTTAACCTGAATTATCATGATCTTAAAAATTACTTTGAGGAGAATTACAGTACAGAGGGTTCTCATAAATATATATATATATTTTTAACAATGATGTATCAGATTCTTTTTAAAATATTCACAATAATCTACTTCCCTGAACCCATAGTGGTTGAATAGTCCCTTCTTACACTGAATCTGGGCTCGGAAAATGATTAGCTTTGGCTATTGAGACAATATTAAGTATGATGCAAAAGAGAGTTTTCAAACATACTTGTGCAATGGGGTATGTTCTCTCTTGCTGCTCTTGATGACCCTGTTAAGCCTAGGTTAGCCCCAAATTCCAGACACATGAGTGAGGTCATTGATCACCAGCTGATTACAAGTGCATGAGCAAGGGCTTAAATGTTTTCTTATAAGCATGCAGCAAGTGGTCCACTAAATTCAAGATGGCTGAGGCAGTGAAGTGTGAGTGGAGGGTTTGGGGAAAGTCTTTTGGATTAGTCATTAGAAGTGCAATCAGTACTCAAGGGATTGACCAGTAATATTGATGAGTGCCAAAGATGGAAACCAATCTACATAATTTTGTGTATGTGGCAATAAGGGGGTGTCCTCCATCATCACCAATTATGATGTTTTACCACCCAACTCAGGGAAGTGCAGAAGGATAAATAAAGACAATCAGACTATAGGATCCCATTTGATTAAAATTTATACAAGCATCTGGTTGACCCCCCCCAAATAAAATGATGCTACATAAGAGCACTTGCTCACCTGCCTAAACACCCATCACCATCTCTGCCAGATGGTGCATGGAAGACCTTAGTTCAGCTGAATAGAACATAAGAGAAAAATCTGAACATGAACTCCCCACAAAGGGGCAGAACTCTTAAGAACTTAGAAATGGATTTCCAAATGAAATTATTCCATGAGATTTACATTATACAGTCAGCACATACTGGACAGAGTGTGACTGTACAGAAGAGACACAATGGTTCCTAGAAATCTTTAACTACTACCAATTTGATGATGATACATTTGAAGAGAAAATAGGCCAATTTTTTAGGGGAATTATTTCATCAGCCATGGCAATGGAGAAAGCTAACATTGGCAGTAGAGAATCAATGGCCGCACAGTCTTGAATGCTTTGGTCCTGATGCTAGGTACATTCCCATTCTAAAATAATGACACGAAAATATTTGGTTCATCCGATACCACCCCTTGCTCAAATCCCTGCTAACCAAGCAATGTTCTGAACATAATTTGGCTATATGTATATGTTGTAGAAAAATCATTCATTCATCCAAAATAAATACCAAATATCTACAATGTTTCAGGTCTTGGAGATACAGAAGAGAATTAATAATACAAAACTCCTAGTCTTCATGAAGTTTACATTTATTCTAGGTGAGATACATGCACAGACATGTAATGCATATGGAGAAATATAAAGCAGAGGAGAGGGAGAGGATGTACTGGGAGTATTTCTATTTCTGTCAGGGAGGTCAGGTTCACCTGCTTAAACACCTATCAAGAAAATTGACTTAAGCACAGACTTGAGGAAGGTAAGGGAGCATCTGTGTGATTGTCTGAGGGAAGACCATTCTAGGCAAAGGAAGCAGTTGATGGAATAGTCTTGAAATGGGATGGGCTTGGCTTGTTCCAGGTATAACAAGGAGGCCAGAGTGACAGTGCAGTGAGCAAGGGGGAAGCAAGTAGGAAATGTGATCTGAGAAGTAATAGGGCTGGAAGAATGGGGTTGCCCAGAACATTATAGACAATTATAACTATTGTTGTTTACTCTGAGTGAGATGGGAAGCCATTGGGAGGCTTTTAACAGAGGGTTCATGTGATCTGACAAAGGTTTTAACATGATCACTCCAGCCTCCATGTTGGGAAGAGTTTGGGGGAGGGAGGTGGGCTCATGGACAGAGACACCAGTTAAGAGGATATTACAATGTTTTGGGCAAAGAGAGGCTGGTGACTTGAACTTGGGTAATAGCAATAAAGGTGGTACAAAGTGGTTAAATTCTGGCTATATTTTGAAAATAGAGCAGTGGGATTTGTTGGAGGGAATGAAGTATATGTGAGAGAAACTGGTGAGTCAGTTGTGATTTCAAGGTTGTAGGGCTGAATGAATGGTAGGAGAGAGTTCTGCTAACTGTGATGGTGAAGCTGCAGAAGAAGGTCACTTGGGGGTGAAGATCAGGTTATCAGCTCAGGACATGTTCAATTTGAGATTCTGTTAGACATCCGAGTGGAGCTATCAAACAGGCAGCCAGAAGTTCAAGAGAAAAGTCACAGCTGGTGGGAGACATGAAGTTAAGAATCATCATTTTGTAGATGGTGTTTAGAGTCAGGAAACTGGAAGAAATTACCATGGGAAATATAAAGATAGGAAAGAGAAGTTTACAGACTGAGTTTTGGGGTCTTCCAATATTAAGGGTTGGGAGATACAGAAGAATCAACAAAGGAATCTGAGAACAAGCTTCTAGTGAGGTAGGAAAAACAAACAAACTTCAAAGGGTTTAAGATGAGATATCAAAGAAGCCAGGTCAAGAATTTGTTTCAAGACTGAGCTAGGGATCAGTTGTGTCAATTGTGAGAATGCACTAATTAGTCAGGCCAACAAAATCATTGTGGGTCATGTGACTATCATTTCATTTTTTTTTTTTTTTGCAGTTTTTGGCCGGGGCTGGGTTTGAACCCGCCACCTCCGGCATATGGGGCTGGCGCCCTACTCACTGAGCCACAGGCGCCACCAGACTATAATATTTCTTATTACAAATTAATAAACTGGATTTTTGATTTAAGTCTTCTTAAGTAGTCTGTGGCTTGGGTACTCCAAGTTAGACCCAGAGCAATGAATCTTCCTTGAATTTGCTGACCAGGCTGGACAACCCTCAGGACATGGGCCATGGTGAATTCCTATTCCTCATGAGGCTGTTTTGTGATCACTCTGCTTATACTCTGGTTTTAGTGACTTTGAGTTTTGTCACATGGAGGGTCTGCTTGGAAGTTTAGTCTACTCATCTGTCTCTAACCAGACTATCCTTTCCGAGGCATCCCATATGTATTGGGTTTTTCATGGGTAGGTTTTTGAAGTCACTTTCTTGCACCACAATGGATGGTGCAATAGAAATTATGACCTTTATCACAGACTTGAATTTGTATAGTAGAAAGAACTAGGAAACTTTGGCTCTACTTCTAGCTCAATTACTCAACTAAATCTATGCTTATTAAACTTCTTGAGCCCTCAGTGTATTGTCTGCATAGGCTATGTGATATAATAGCAATAAATTAACATTGAAATCTCAGTAGTTTAACTCAACAAAGATTTATCTCTTGGTCCTGGTATATCTACCCTGAGTCTGTAGAAGGCTCTCCTCCCTAAGGTGACTCAAGGACCCAGCCTGAAGGAGGTTCCACCATTAGTAGCTTCTGCAGCATTCCTACCCTCCTTAACATTTGTTAAAATGACAATTGTAGTATATGCCACAGTTTCTGCGTCTGTTGATAAAGAGAATAGTAATGGTAATAATAGCATTTACCTTATAGAGATGTTGGAAGGATTAAATGAGATAAATCCTGGCCTATAGAAAGTGCTTTACAAATTTTAGACATGATAAATATATTACTATTATTATTATAAAGTGGGCAATAAATTATAGTACATTATCAATTGTGTGATTCTCCTAAGAGCAGAAGGGACTATCCTTAAGCTTTCAACCATTTGTCACCTTTGGGTCATCAGGAAGGCATTTTGCTCTGAGCTCTGCTTCAGGATCAAGAAAAGGACTGTTGACAAAAGATTCCAGGAAAACTAATTGCAGAAGTGGCCACTCTTCATCCTCTGCATTTGGCCTACCCTCTTTTCCAATACTCCTGGCTATTAATATCCCTGTAAGCAACCCAGGGAAAAGTCTGAGGAAGTTAGAAGCCTCTAGCTCTTTCTTCTCCTACATGAATTTCCAGGGCCCAGGATTCTTCCTATATTCCCAGGCCACCAGTGAGAGACCTGGCAAGAGCCACCAGAATCATCATGGGTTGACTAATGGGCAGTATATCTCATGCGAACGGAGCGAGAACAGAAGGACTTATGAAAATGGCCCTATTCTGAAAAAGTAAAAAAAAAAAAAAACCTATTCCATAGGCAAACTCTTGTCTGGAAATGTTTTTCAGTTTTCAATTCTCTACTGGTTTGTGGAGCAATAAAACCCCACATGATGTATTTCAAAGCACAAAAGGTTGGTGGAGAAGCCATATTTGTTGGTAGACATAAGAACATATAGCAGACTATGCTGAAGGAAGGAGCAAGACTGTCTTTGAGCCTATATCTGATAAAAATCCAGCAAGATGCTTCGCCAAGGAGTTAATTCTGTTGGGCTTCCAAATCAACCCTATTACTTTTTGCCTCCATGCCTTAGCCCATGCTGTTCTTTCTTCCTGGAACACCCTTCCCTCCTACCCTCTGCACTACACCTTTTGGATGAAAGCCTACTCATTCTTCAAGATATAGTTTAAAATATCACTCACTGCTTTTTTAATAAACTTTGAAGGTATAATTGTAAGGATTATGTCTTCACAGGATATAAACATAGTGTTGGATGCTCAATAAATGTTTGTTGAGTTCAAATCCTCCTTTCCCCCTTTTTTTGATTAAATTTATCACTTAGGATTATGCGATGGAGCCTATGCACTATGACAAAGTTTCAAGAAAAAATTGCTTCTGTCTCAGAATCCCATCAAGAAAAGCCTTAAGTGCTGAGATCTTTCTGAAATTAGTTTAAACTCATATCACTTGAAATGGTTCCCCCCCGAAAATCAAATTTTATTGTGTTGTACCCTCTTTGTCTTGCTGAAATTGACTTTCAAATTAAGGCCTAAAAATATCTTCATCTCATACAGTGACTCTTCTTCCTGAGGAAGCTATATTATTATTATTATAATCACTTTTGTGGAGCTTTCCAGATTTCAAATTAGATGCACACACATCACCTCATTTTGTATGCATCACGATCATGGGGCTTGGTAAAGCAGGGGATAACATTTCATACACAATTCTATAATCAACTCAAGTTGGAAGTCTCTGTTATTTCAGCAGAGTCAGTTTTAACAAATTTGGGATAGCTCAGTGGGTGGGGAGAAACTCAAAATTTACTAGCTGCTGTTACCCTCTAAACAGAGTGAAGAAAATGACGTTGTTTCCTGGAAAGCAAGGTCTATACCAAGAATTACTGTGGTGATTTGGAATCCCAAATCAAGTATTCTCCTGTAATTTACCAGGTATTTAAACTCTGAGGGGCTCTATACCAAACTGGCCAATGTGCATTTGAATCTGGGACCTTGGGCCCTTTGTTCTGATCCAACTCCCTCTGCTAGGTGGGCTCTGAACCAACTGCACAAGGGCAAACGCTATAGGAGCCTCCTAGTCTCCTGCCTTCATAGGTAGAGCCGGGCATCTTCTCGGTGGCCCTAGAAGGGATGGGTAACTAATTTTCCATGAAGCAAACCTTCAACTACTGAGAAATGGAAGGTGATACACAAATTATTTTTTCTTCTTTGCTAGTTTTTCTACTGTCTTTAAGGCAAAAAAGTGAGCCTTTGACAACCTTAAGAATTCAGCTAGGCTTGGCGGCTCATGCCTATAATCCTAGGCTCTGGGAGGATTTGAACTCTGGGGAGGCCAAGGCGGAAGACCCCTTGAGCTCAGGAGTTACAACTACTCTGAGCAAGAGCGAGACCCTGTCTCTACTAAAAATAGAAATAATTAACTGTGTGTGGTGGTGCACACTTACAGTCTCAGCCTCTTGGGAAGCCAAGGCAGGAGAATCACTTGAGTCCAGGAATTTGAGTTTGCTGTGAGCTAGGCTGATGAACTCTAGTCTCAGTAACAGAATAAGACTCTGTCTCAAAAAAACAAAAACAAAGATAAACAAACCCACTAGAATTCATTTTCTATTCTCAAGAACAATAGCTGCAGATGTTGACTTCCTAGGAGTTATTTTATTTTCATCCTTTACCATTGGTCACACTGAAGCCAATATAAATTTATCATCCCCAACTCAGAGTCACACCCTGGGTCAGGTAGTTACAGGATTACAGACAAGTCTTCCAAAAGTTCACAGTTTAAGAAATCAAGAGAAGTTGGCTTGGCACCTGTGGCTCAACGGGCTAAGGCGCCAGCCATGTATACCTGAGCTGGTGGGTTCGAATCCAACCTGGACCCGCCAAACAACAATGATGGCTGCAACCAAAAAAAAAAAAAAAAAGAAAGAAAGAAAGAAAGAAAGAAATCAAGAGAAGTAAACAGGTAAAGTACTGAATATTGTGATGTTTCAGAAAAGGGATATGAATAAAACATGAAAATGGAGACGATAATTTCTCTAGGGAAATTGAAGGAGGGTTTCCTTTTTTGGAATAGCTGCCCTGATTCTTTGAACTTACCAAAAAAGTAATAAGTGCCTGTTTTGTTCCCATCAGTGCTCTTGGCACTAGAATTATTCCTTGCTCAGTAAATACCTCAGCCTGAGGTTAACAAAGAACAGCTACCACGTGGCAAGCACTATGCCCAGTGCTTTCGTTGCATTACCTTACTTAATCCTCATAGGAGCCTTACGTGTTTCCTCAGGAGAGACGGAGACTTAGAGAAGTTAGAACATTCACCATGGTTTGTAGACAGAAGAGCTAATAGTGAAGTTACCCCTCTTTTATTCCAGTCCTTCGTTCTCAGCTACTAGGACAAACTCACTAGACACAGAAGCTGTGTTGCTGCTTTATCACTGTTGATGTGACAGTTGTCCACCCCCGGGTGTCCTAACTCATCTTCATAGCCCATTGGAAACTTCAGCAGCTGGAATGATTAGAACAGAACCTGAGAACCCCTTTGACCAGATGCCTGCTCAACTTGGAGAGCTTCATTTTGCCCTGAATTGTATGAGAATTTCCCACTGAACAGCTGTTGGCCAATTGAGAACTAATCAGTCCTAGAGAGTTAAGTCGTAGCTGATCACAGATAGCACTTCCTCCCACCTGCAAGGGCTCCAGCTGCCAGCCAAGCGTTTATAATGGCAACTCAATTCCAGTATCGGAAAACGTCATCTGGGCACTGTCTGCCTGAGAACCACAGGAGACCTTGTCACAAATGCAGATTCCTGGGTTAAACTTGAGGCCTATCGGGTCACAACCTTCCACATGACTCTCGGGCTCACTAATGTCATAGAATCCCAGCATGGTTTGGATTTTTCTTTTCTTCTTCTTTTTTTTTTTTTTTTTTAATTGTTGGGGATTCATTGCTTTTGTAGACTTGAGGAGATGAGACTTTTGCCTTTAGGATTTTATTTTTCAAGTTCTGCTTTTCAAATGACGTTTCCACTGGGTTGGGGGTGCTTATACAGTAGTTATCACACCAGGTATTATAACACCTGAAACACAAAGTCAGATAAGAATTCTCCTCTGGGCCTGGAGAATCAAGGATCTTGGGAAAAATCAAGAGTTTTCTCCCCCAAGAGGCAGCCAGCCTATGGCCTTTGAAGTGGTAATAAAAGAAAGAGCCCTGCCTTTGAGCCAAGATTTTCTCATCGGTGACAAATGAAAGACTCTTGACTTTTAAGAATTTGTGATTATTTTCCATTTATTTAGCTATAATCATTTGGAAAGAGATTTTTTTTTAAATTTATTTATTTTCACTGTTTTTGGCTGGGGCTGGGTTTGAACCCACCACCTCCAGCATTTTGGGGCCGGCGCCCTACTCCTTGAGCCACAGGTGCTGCCCTAGTAAGAGATCTTTAAAAGATCCTTCAATCCTGCAATTCCTTTCTAAAATGGTGGAAGTGTTGCCAATTAACTCTAATAGTCTTTTTATTCATTTCATTTTGGGAAGCTACAAGAACATTTTCTCAGCAAACCTGACTTAGTATGGTCTGGGGTGTGACTCAGCAGCATTTTACTTGAGGAATTTACCCTGCAGCTGAGACCTGAAAGGTGAGTAGGTTGTAGCTGGCTACCCTGGTAACAAAGGGCACTGCTGGCAGAGGGAAGGGTGGGGGTGTTTCAGTGTGAGCCCCTTCTCTGGGTTCCTTCCAGCCTCTTATTGAGATTCCCCAGTATTTACAACCCTTAGCCTCCTCATTCTCCTATTTAACACCCCACTTTGTCAAACTCATATTCCCAAAATTCCATTTTTCTATTATGAATCACTTGCTTTAAATACTAATAATAACCACCATTTATTGAACGGGCACTGTTTTAGCAATATACATGAATGTCTTATTTCACGTAATCTTCATAAGACTCTAAGTTTGGCACCAATAGTTTTGTAGTAGAGAAAACTGTATCCCAAGGCCACTTTGATAGTAAAAGGCATGGAAGCTTCAAAGCCTGGTCCACTTCACTGCAGATCCCAGCCCTCCTTCTTTTTGACCTGTATTTCTTTAATTCAGGTACCAGGGGCAGTCCATCAGGAATCACTCCCAACCACAAAATAAGAAGCACGTTTCCGAAGCATTAGCTTTACTCAGGTTGTGGCCACAGATGTTGCAATATCGTATAATTTGCTTCTATTCATTCAACTATCCTGTGCTCAACGGGCAGTAAGAAGCCTGAGGGAGCTTGGCGCCCCTAGCACAATGGTTATGGCGCCAGCAACATGCACCGAGGCTGGGGGTTCAAATCCAGACTGGGCCAGCTAAAACAACAATGACTACTGCAACAAAAAATAGCCGGGCGTTGTGGCAGGCACTTGTAGTCCCAGCTACTGGGAGGTTGAAGCAAGACAATCTCTTAAGTCCAGGAGTTTGAAGTTGCTGTGGGCTGTGACACCATGGGACTCTGCCAAGGAGGACATAGTGAGACTGTCTAAAAAAAAAAAAGCCTGGGGGATGTTTCACAGGGAGTGGGGCCCAGACATCAGCACTTTTTGAAGCTCCCTGGGGGATTGCAATAGGCAGCAAATTTAAGAAGTCCTTCTGGACATGATCTGGTTTGTTACACCTCCCACCTTATCGCCTGTGACCATCCCCTTCCCTCATTTTGTTCCAGCCATTCTGGTCTTGCTTTATTTGAACAGGTCAAGTATACTTACGCCTCTGATCACTTGCTCTAACAGGTCCCTCTCTCTGAATCTTTCTTCCCCTATACATCCTCTTGTCTCTTACCTCCTTTAAGTCTTCGCTCAGACATCACCTTTTCAACAAGGCCTCTTTTAACTTGTTCATTGTTCATTATTTCTCTCAATGCTAGAATGTAAGTTCTATAAAGGCAGAAAATTTTGGTTTTGGGCTGCATTCATGGAATCTAAGCACCATGCCTAGGCGTAGATTATGTAATGTTTTAATATCATGCTAGAGTTGTGATGTTTGATACAGGAAGCATGAGTCATATGTGGCTATTGAATTTTTGAAATTCTGCTAGGCTCATTTGAGGCAAAGTTGTAAAATGTATGGTATATGTCAGATTTTGAACATTCCCCCTCCCCAAAGAAAATATCTGACAAATTTCAAAAATATTTATTACATTTTTAAGTAATATTTTGGATATATTAAATAAAATGTTAATTTCAGATGGCTGGTTTTTTTGTTCTTTTGAAACAAAGTCTTTTTTTTTTTTTAATTTTATTTTATGAAACGAAGTTTTACTTTGTTGCCCTCGGTAGAGTGCGCTGGCATCACAGCTTACAGCAACCTCAGTCTCTTGGGCTCTAGCAATCCTCTTGCCTTACCCTCCCAGGCACTATAGGTACCTGTCACAAACCCAGCCATTTTTTAGAGACAGGGTCTCACTGTAGCTCAGTCTGGTCTCCAACTCCTGAGCTCAGGCAATCCACCTGCCTCCACTTCTCACAAGAGTAATCCATGCTTCTGTACACCATGCCTGGCCAGGCTCTATTTTTCTTAATTGGACTACTAGAAAATTAGGAATTACATGTGGCTCATGTTAGAGACTGTTTAAGGACTATAACTTAAACATGGGGCTCACAGTTGTTCAGGTCTCAAATGTCTTTTAACTCAGTTTTCATCACCCTGATTTTAGCCTGTTTTGTATTTAAACCAGCAATTCTGTATAGCACTCCCCTTATCACAGCACAAGAAAAGTACCATTTCTTTCTTTTTTTGGTTGTTGCAGTTTGGCCGGGCCAGGTTTGAACCTGCCACCCTCAGTATATGGGGCCAGTGCCCTACTCACTGAGCCACAGGCGCCACCCCCTATTTCTTCAATTCTTATTGAACTTCATCGTGTAGTTCTAGCTACTTGGGAGGTTGAGGCTGGAGGACTGCTTTAGCCTAGGGGTTCAAGGCTACAGTGCAGTAAGATTAAGCCTGTGAATAGCCACTGTACTTGAAGTATGGGTAATATATAGCAAGACTCTATCTTAAAAAAAGGTCTAACTGGGCAGTGCCTGTGGCTCAGTGAGTAGGGCACAGGCCTCATATACCGAAGGTGGTGGGTTCAAACCCAGCCTTGGCCAAACTGCAACAACAAAAAAAACGGCCAGGCATTGCGGTGGGTGCCTATAGTCACAGCTACTAGGGAGGCTGAAGCAAGAGAATTGCCTAAGCCCAAGAGCTGGAGGTTGCTGTGAGCTGTGACGCTACAGCACTCTACTGAGGGCAACAAAGTAAGACTCTGTCTCCAAAAAAAAAAGGCTAACTAGAACTTTGGTACGCACTGTCTGGTACATGTATAAGCATTAACATTTTGAGAACTATGCCGAGAGCACTAAGTACCTTTTGAATAAGTGAATGGGAGTAATCTCCCCAAGAGTCTTAATTAGTAGTGTGAGCAAGAAAATTTGAAATGTAAGAACACTGAGTCACCAGATAGTGAGCGTATAGAAAGTGAAGGAGTCACTCACCAAGATGAAGAAGCATTTGGGAGGTCTAAATGAGTAAAGTAGAATTATTTCAGTGCTCCCTGTAAGTGGAGATGTCTATTTCACATAAGGTACCCTGGGGTTGGAAAGTTTTTAAAACTTTGACCAAGCACACACACCTAAGTGGCCTGTTCCAAAGCCAATGTTATTTCTATCATACAAATGTTAGCTGCCTTTCAAATTGCTTTTAATTAGTTCAAAGGGTTTTTATAACTCTTGGAAACAGGTAGGATTTGATTTTCATTTTGTTTTCGATGTAGATCCAAAGAATGAAGCTTCTCAAATTTCAGGCACCACAATCAAATTACTACTATAGCCTTGGTCTCTACCATGGCCTCACTGCATCACTGGGAACTCATCAGTCTCCACCTAGACCTTAAGTTCCACGTCAAACACTCAGGGTTCTGCTCTTTGTAAACACCACTTCATTTACTATGTGAATCATGTTGTGAATCTTAGCAAGTATTTTAACACGGGAGAATCATTATCTGGATTTTCTTTAGGTATTTAGGCATGGTGTATTTTAGGCACTTTCACATTAATTATAATTCTTTAGTACTCTCTGCAATAGCGAGACCCAAATTAAAGCTGCTTTGGGTTTGAAGATAATTGGTGCTTAATAAAAGTGGTTTTCCTATTATAAACACCATCAAACTATTTTTTTTTTTTTTTTTTTTTGAGACAGAGCCTCAAACTGTCACCCTGGATAGAGTGCCCTAGCATCACAGCTCACAGCAACCTCCAATTCCTGGGCTAAAGCCAGTCTCTTGCCTCCGCCTCCCAAGTAGCTGGGACCACAGGCGCCTGCCACAATGCCCGGCCATTTTTTTGCTTGCAGCCGTCATTGTTGTTTGGCGGGGACGGGCTGGATTCGAACCCGCCAGCTCAGGTGTACGTGGCTGGCGCCTTAGCCCGTTGAGCCACAGGTGCCGAGCCTTTTTTTTTTTTTTAATAGAGACAGAGTCTCACTGTATCACCCTCAGTCGAGTGCTGTGGAGTCACACAGCTCACAGCAACCTCCAGGTCTTGGACAGCCACCTGAGTAATTGGGACTACAGGAGGCTGCCACAACACCCGGCTATTCTTTTTTGTTGTTGGTGGTTTGGCCAGGGCTGGGTTTGAACCCGCTACCCTTGGTATATGGGGCCAACACCCTACCCACTGTGCCACAGGTACTGCACTCAAACTGTATTTAAGATACATCAGGGCTTAAACCATAAAATCTTAAGTGCTGTAAAGCTTGCAATTAGGGGCAGGACAGTCAGAAGCCTGACTGCAAAGGTGAGTGGGTACATGTCAAGTTAATGAAGCCCTGACTTTCAGGCTTCTCAGATCAATCTAGGTCTCCAGGATCTGCCCACCTACAGTTTGTTTAGAGCCAAGGATGTACAGCACAGGCATTTCATGGTTTGTATTTCCCTGACAGTGACAAAGATAAATCCATGCCCCAAAGCTTCCTCACACCAGACATTTGTTAGTTTCATTTTAATCTTAATATACATTACAACTTACATACTTATTAAAAATTCTGGATCACTATTAAGAAAGGTTAGACACAAGCTACCTTTCTAAGACTTCTTTTGAAAAATTTATTTGTATGGATAATTATTCTAGATAAGGCAAATAAAAGGTGGCTTTGGCTATTAACTTTTTCAGTTAACTTTCCCCTGGTGAACACCACCAACTGAATAACCAATATTCCAAAATTTACAGCTTATAACACAACTTTTATTAGAAAAGTTATACATAACATAGCATCAACTATTTTCAAGAATATTAAACCCGAAAAGCAACAAAAACCAGACTAACAAAATGTGTAACAAGAAACTAATGACCTTTCTATAATCAAACATTCAATTATCTACAATGTCTTTTTACAAAGAGAGGATATCCATGGTTTACAGGCACAGCATATTGAAAATCAAGATGCAACAGCAATTTTATACAATTATTATTCTCAAGAAACTGAATCATTAAAACAGTAATTACGAGTTCACAAATTTAAAACATTTCACATAATTTAAAATTACTGGGTATACAATGATGTCTGAGTTTTAAAAATGATTTTTTTTCCCAACAAAAGTGCCAACACTTAAGCTAGAACTTTCAGTGTTAATTTTGTCCTAAAAAGTTAAGACATGTTTCGACAATCATAACAGTCACATAATTCTGGTCTGTTAATAAAAAAACCTTTATTTGGAAGTGTATTTTTCTTCAATTAAATTACAGGAAACTGGATACAGGATTTCAGTTGCAAAGCTATTAAAAGAAAGTTCCAAACGCAGGAGTGTGCAGCATTGGAAAGAGATCAGTACTAGAATTTATAATAAATATCAGAGAAGCCATTAGTTTTTACAGCATTGTCTGCTTAAAGGTTAAGTCAACCAGGTGTATAATTTCCCATCACTCTGTCCTTTTAGTAGGCAAGGTGATTTTTATTTTCATGATCTGAATACTCGAATACATCAAAACATCTTTTAGAACTTTGATTTACAGCTCCTGAAAAGGTATAAACGTTTTTTAATAGTCATTCTATTCTAATTAAGTTTATTTCTGCTCACTCTGGAGCCTCACTAAAACAACAGATTTCAGGATAGCAAAGTTCGTAAGACTCAAATGGAATGATTTACAAAATAGAACACTACACCAAGTCAGTCCTATCTTTTTATAGTTGAACGGGGCCAGCCACAACACAATTTCACATATACCCTTGCTCATTATGGAATTACACCTTAAAACACATTAAGAGGATTCCCTCCGATGTTTTAGGTACCATCCCTAAATACAGTGGTTAATAAAAATATTGCTGTTGTTACTGATGGAAAGACACTGTGTTTTCCCCTGCCAAAAACTCAGCCCACAGTTCTTAAACTGTCAGGCATTTCTCTCAGACAGGTTCTCCTTTTCAACGTAGTAACAGAGACCAAGGTAAAAATTATGACTGCTACTCAACATTATTACATGCACCAATATTGCACACATCTGTTCTGAACTGTGAAAATAGTCTTCTGAGTCCTTGGGGTGCTGTTTTCTCCATCAGAACACAACCCATATAGTCAGTTTCCCTTAAAGATGAAATCGATACATTTAAAATGCTGGGAAAAAATGAAGAAAGAAAAAGGCAAAGATTTTGTACAGACGAATATCTAAATTTTCTTGAAAGGTTCTGTGTGCCCTACACACGGGGGCAAGTTGTACACACTAGTGAAATGAACACTAGATGTAATGCTTCTAGCTCCTCATATAATATGGAACCTTGGTCCAGGTGTTGCGATGATGTCGCTGTATGGTTCTTCCTGTGTTAACTCAATAGCTTGCTGCTTTTTAAGAACCAAGAAGCTATAGAACTTTGCTGCAGCTTGTTTTCTGTTTGTGTTTCGACATAACTCAAGCAAACTGATAGATTCAGCTCCTGTTTTAGCAAGAGCTCGCTGAAATAAAACCAAAAGATGAATGAATTAAAGTACAAGCCAATTATGGTTACTGGAAAGGACACTGTATATTCTCTGCTAAGGGCTAATATTGGACTTTTTTGAATAGTGTATGAGTGATTCTCAAGTTAATCAAGAAGGAAAAGGACAAAAGCTTATTATGGTACATCTAAAATCAAACAAAAAATAAGCAAAGTTGTTCTGATTTAGAAATAACTGATTTCTTTGGACATCTAATGTGATGCAATAGTAGAATTTAGCACTTACAGTTTTCAAAGTGAAAAAGATTTCTTTAAACGTCAACTATCCTTTGAATCTATTTTGGGAAACCCTGGGCAACTTGCCTGTTATGTTACGGATGCTTAAGATACCCTGTCTCTGAAGGGTACATTAAAACATAAGTGACAACTGATTCTACATAATGACTCAAGAAATTTAATGATGTAATACATTAAATCTGTTCAACTCAAAATAAGGTCTAGACACACAAAGGAGTTTCATAAAATACCAACACTGTTCTGCTTTTCAGGATAACTATAAGGAAAGTATTCTCCTGAATGCTTTTCAGACTTTTGGTCTAATAGTTTATATATTTAGTTAAAATATTTAAAAATATTATTGTTTTAGAAAAGATTTCATAAAGGATTGCTTTCTGGTCATGATAAGCTACTTTATCATTATTATTTTTTGAGAACAGGGCCAAAAGTCTTTTTTTTTTTTTTTTTTTTAAGCTAGAGTCTCAGTATGTCACCCTCGGTAGAGTGCTGTGGCGTCACAGCTCACAGCAACCTCCAACTCTTGGGCTTAAGCGATTCTCTTGCCTCAGCCTTCCAAGTAGCTGGGCCCACAATGCCCTGCTAGTTTTTGGTTGTAGTTGTCAATTGTTATTTGGCAGGCCTGGGCTGGGTTTGAACCTGCCAGTTCCAGTGTATGTGGCTGGTGCCCCAGCTGCTGAGCTACAGGCGCTGAGACAACCAAAAGTCTTTAATGAAGCATTTTTCTCCAAGACTATACTGGAATACCTGAAGGCCATGAAGCATCTGCTGAGTCCTTTTGTTCCATCTTCTTTCTTCTTGGTCCTGATCACCCCCTGAGGCATCTTCATCCTAAATGAAAATGATTCCCCAAAAAGCTGACAAAACTATTTTGCTAAAAAAATTACACGTTTCTACAGCTCCTGAAAAAAATCACTTAATATCCTAGTACAGACTCAGACGTTTATTTTTATAAAATCATGCAATAAAATCCTCTGTATCTGCAAGCAAACATTCGGTCTGACGTATGATTCTGAACTGCTCTCTAAGGACGTCATCTACAGTGGGCTGCTACTGGTCATGAAGCTTTTGTTTACTAGCCCTTGTTACAGAACTTACACAAGTAAATCAACTATGTCACTAAGTATACTATTTATTTCAATTATATACGAGGACTGTCCAAAAAGTATCCAGCCACATTATGTCTCTATTTTTTATATTACACAGCTGGATATTTTCTGGACAGCCCATGTGTATCTGTGTATCTATATATGTAGAATATATACTTTTTTTTGGTAATACGGTTTAGTAGATGATATAGATTCCGGGAGATTCCTAATCTCATCATGAACTAGTGCTGAAAAGCCTACAGATTAGCTACCTTGATTAATTAAAACTAGTCTATATGGTATTTGACAGAAAATGGGTCATAATCCATTACATATACACATATTCTATTTAAGCAACCTAGCTCCTAGCCTCCTGCCGCCCACCAATCTACTACCTAAATGGCTTTTTACACTGAAGTTGGTACAAGGCAGCAGCTAAGATGTTCCAAGGCTAAAGTGGAATTATACACCAGGTTCTGAAGAGTCAGGGGTAGGCACCTTTGCCAATAACAGAAAACACAGCAATTTTTTTAATACTGATTCAGCACTAAGTTTGAGATAATGGCACATGCTAGTGTCTTGGTTTGAAGATAGTTTTGGCTTTAAAATAATGCAGTCATCACTTAAAGCCTCTATAGAACATGTATCCGATCCATAACTGATGTCTTAGAGCAGTGGTTCTCAACCTTCCTAATGCTGTGACCCTCTAACACAGTTCCTTATGTTGTGGTGACCCCCACACATAAAATTATTTTCGTTGCTACTTCATAAATGTAATTTTGCTACTGTTATAAATTGTAATGTAAATATCTGATATGCAGGATGTATTTTCATTGTTACAAAGGGGTTGTGACCCACAGGTTGAGAACTGCTGTCTTAGAGGATATTTAAATAGTTTCAATGCTATCTGAATGACACTTTATTTTCAATTTAAGAATTTAAATAAAACCATCAAATAGAGGAATAAAGTCCAAGTCTTTAAGCTATCTAAATAACACTTTATTTTCAATTTAAAAGTTTAAATAAAATCAAATAGAGGAATAAATCCTAAGTTTTAACAACCATAGTAATCCAGAAATAAAAAAAAAAAGGTATCAAACTTTAAATATGCCCCAGGAAAAAGAAATTGATTCCTATACTATTTCCACTTTTTGAAAACAGTAAAAGTAATTCAAAGCCTTCACAAAATCTATTTTTAGCAAAATCATGTTCCTCCCTGGTCTACTCAGAAACAAAATGAAACCTAGACAAATAGAAAATGTGTGGGTATCTGATTTCCAGGCCACAGGTAGCGAAGAGGTTATATTAGAGGTAGACAGTAACAGCAGTATGAAGTGACCATTGACCACAAGATAATGAAAGCAGCTTCAAGCAATTTAGAGGCCAGGTAAAAAAAATCAGTATAAGGGCAGTCCCCTATTCCTCAAAAAGCCCACAAGGGAACTAATGAGTTACAACATAGAATACAATTTGATGTTTTCAATGATGATCTATCTCCCTAAGAATATCATTTTTTTTTTTTTTTGTTTTGAGACAGAGCCTCAAGCTGTCACCCTGGATAGAGTGCTGTGGCGTCACAGCTCACAGCAACCTCCAATTCCTGGGCCCAAGCGAGTCTCTTGCCTCTACCTCCCAGGTAGCAGGGACTACAGGCACCTTGGTTGCAGCTGTCATTGTTGTTTGGCGGGTCCGGGCTGGATTCGAACCTGCCAGCTCAGGTGTACGTGGCTGGTGCCTTAGCCCGTTGAGCCACAGGTGCCGAGCCTAAGAATATCATTAAATTCAAACATTTTTCTTCACTCTGATGCTCAATACCAATTCAGTTAGTCCCAAGTAAAAAAAAAAAAAAAAAAGCTGACTGAAAGTTGCTGTTAAATCTGAAATGAACATTTACTCATTAGATACCTCTACATGTCAGTTTACTTACCTCTTCCTCCTCATCATCTTCTTTTTCCTTTTCTTTCTCCTTCTCTTTTTCTGGCAGAAGTTCTAACTCTGGTATTAGCTGACAGATATTTGGAGGTTCTTCTGGGGGAAGCTCTACAGGTGGTATTTCCATCTGTTCTACCTGCTGAGGCTTAAAGCAAAACAATAAGGCAATTTAAGATGCACATTTTAAAGGTATGTTTTAAAAGCAGATAAATGTAAGAACATAGTTGCTGAAGTTTGCTAGATGAAAATAAATATTCAGTTATCATCTCTATACTTCCCAATAACCAAAAATCTACCATAGTACATATCTGTCTTTTTCATGTATTATAAAGCTATATTAAAGTACGTTACTAAAAGATACTTTTGCCTTATTATCACAAACCATATTTCTCATTTTTATATTTAACGTTTTAGAAGTCAAGTACTTGAAAAAGTCTATGTAAAAATTTGCAAATAAAAATTATAAGCAATAAAAACAAAGTCAAATGTAGCTTTTTAGAAAAAAAAGAACAAGAACTAACCCATGGCAAAATAAAAATATTAATTAGGCCGGTACTATCAACTATTATAATGTAACTAAAAACCATAAGCTTTGGTTCTAGGAGCTTTTGAAGCTCTTGTGGCAAGGAATAGGAACGAGGATATTAGATAATTTTTCTGACTCTGTCTATTGTATTTCCTTCTAAAGAGTCAAGAACATTCAAAACTAATACGAAAGCAATATATAAACAACTACATACTCGCATGAAAGAAAAAACTCAAGAACAGTTTAGCAAGGGGGAGGGAAGAGGATGAGTGGCGGGATCTCACCTAATGGGCACAATGTGGGGTGTTCAGCATGCCCCCTGGATGAAGGGCTCAACTACGATGTGAACTTTATCTTAGAATTGAAAACAGTGTAACCTAAACATTTATACCTTCACATTAATTTGAAATAAAATTAATTTAAAAAAAGAGTTGAGAACATTAAAAAATGAAGTCCTTAAGAAACAAAAGAATTACTAGAAGGAGAATGGTGTTGAGTCACCTACCCACTACCCATTCTCATTCCTGACCTCACAAGAAAAATGCTCTTACTGACAACTCCTTACCACCAGAGGGCAGAGATCTAGTTCTTAAAATAGGCAGAGTAGTCTTGTTGGAGGCTGAACCAGGAGCTTAGGGTTATGAAAAATACTTCCCTTGCTCAAATTAATATATTTTATAGACTTAAGATCAAAAAATCCCAAATCAAGGCCAGGTGTGGTGGCTCACACCTATAATCCTACTACTCTGGGAAGCAGAGGCAGGTGGACGGCCTGAGCTCACAGTTTGGAGACGAGCCTGAGTAAGAGGGAGACCCAGTCTCTAAAAATAGACAAGCGCTGTGGTGGGCACCTGTTGTCCCAGCTACTTGGGAGGGTGAGGCAAGGGAATCGCTCAAGAATTTGAGGTTGCTATGATGCCATGGCACACACTGAGGGTGACAAAGTGCGTGTCTCAAAAAAAAAAAAAAAAAAAAAGAAATCCTAAACCAAATTCTACTACTTCCTTTATACTTCTTTAGTTTTTCTGTATCTTAGCTGAACTTAATGGAAGCCAAAGTCTGAATGAAGTAGGCAGATACTGATTCATTTTTTTCTAGGTTATTTGAACAGTTTATTCTGATTACTTAATATGATAACCTAAAACTGCCTAGTAGTGGAAATAATACAGGAATGTTTGCTAAAGAATAAATCAGTACCAAGTTCAGAATCAAGGATTCCACATTAGCCAAAGATTCTTGCTTTGGACCACTCTGAAATAAGACTATTCAAAGTCAGAGACTCTGCACACTCTAAGAATATCTTCTCCTACTAAAAGTATATTGTGTTCATGTATCCTCAGCTGTCATTCTTCCTCTGGACCTATTCTTTGTCATTTTCTGCCTAAACCAAAATTCTTCAAAACAGCTTCCTAAACACTTGCTACTGACTGTATGAATACCTTCAAATGTCTTGATGGGTAGATTTGCTAACTTACAGGAATCACAGGCTCTGGGTCAATTTGGCCAGCTTTTCGCTTAACTCCCTGAGGTGGTGGTGGGGGCATGGCTGACTCATCCAAGTTCGTTCTGCTGGTCTCCATTGTTGATTCCTGCAAGCGGCTTGGCTCTTCCAAAATGGGCTCATCTGCAAGTGGTCATGTGAAAAGAAGACGTAAAACATAGAGACATAAAACATTTTATTTTTTTGAATAGTATTTTAGAACCACTTACTTTAAAACAAGTATACTAAAACAGGTGCTTTCTCTAATGAAGGCGGCCAGATAAGACCTCCACAAAGATCCATCTGTAATAATACATGTAAAGAGGAGAAGGGGTTCTTTTGTGTGTGTGTGTGTGTGTGTATGTAGAGACAAGAGTCTCACTTTATTGCCCTCGGTAGAGTGCAGTGGCATCACACAGCTCACAGCAACCTCCAACTCCTGGGCTTAGGCGATTCTCTTGCCTCAGCCTCCCGAGTAGCTGGGACTACAGGCGCCCACCACAACACCCAGCTATTTTTCTGTTTTGCAGTTCGGCCGAGGCCAGGTTTGAACCCGCCACCTTCGGTATATGGGGCCGGTGCCCTACTTGCTGAGCCACAGGTGCTGCCCAAAACTCAGCTTTTTTTTTTTTTTTTGAGACAGAGCCTCTAGCTGTAACCCTGGATAGAGTGCTATGGCATTACAGCTCACAGCAACCTCCAATTCCTGGGCTCAAGCGAGTCTCCTGCCTCTGCCTCCCAAGTAGCTGGGACTACAGGTGCCTGCCACAACGCCCAGCCATTTTTTGGTTGCAGCTGTCATTGTTGTTTGGCGGGCCCAGGCTGATTTGAATCCGCCAGCTCAGGTGTACGTGGCTGGTGCCTTAGCTGAGCCACAGGCGCCGAGCCTCTTGTTTTCTTTTTGGAGACAGAATCTCACTATGTTGCCCCTG
>CAUYRH010033270.1:0-16079 GCA_963574655.1 Perodicticus potto | reverse complement strand
ATAGAGAACTCAAATTAATACACATGAAAAAAGTCAACAATCCCATATATCAGTGGGCAAAAGACATGAATAGAACCTTCTCTAAAGAAGACAGATGAATGCCTAACAAACATATGAAAAAATGCTCATCATCCCTAATTATTAGAGAAATGCAAATCAAAACTATCCTGAGATACCATCTAACTCCAGTGAGAATGGCCCACATCACAAAATCTCAAAACAGCAGATGTTGGTTGTGGAGAGAAGGGAAAACTTTTACACTGCTGGTGGGACTGCAAACTGATACAACCTTTTTGGAAGAAAGTATGGAGAACTCTCAAAGAACTCAAGCTAGACCTCCCATTTGATCCTGCAATCCCATTACTGGGCATCTACCCAGAAGGAAAAGAATCCTTTTATCATAAGGACACTTGCACTAGGCTGTTTATTATAGCTCAATTTACAATAGCCAAAATGTGGAAATAACCTAAATGCCCACCAACCCAGGAATGGATTAACAAACTATAGTATATGTACACTATGGAATACTATTCAGCCATTTAAAAAAAAATGGAGACTTTACAGCCTTTGTGTTAACCTGGATGGAAGTGGAACACATTATTCTTAGTAAAGCATCACAAGAATGGAGAAGCATGAATCCCATGTACTCCATTTTGATATGAGGACAATTAATGACACGGTGGGGATGAGGGAAGAGGAGAGCAAAGAGAGAAAGAATGAGGGTGGGGTGGGGAAAGGAAGAGCAGAGAGAGGGAAGGAGTGGGAGGGTCTTGGTGTGTACCACACCTTTTGGGGGCAAAACACGATTGTAAGAGGGATTTTACCCAACAAATGCAATCAATGTAACATGGTTTCTTGTACCTTCAATGAATCCCCAACAATAAAAAAAAAAGTTTTAAAAAAATCACCAAACTACAAAGATAAACAATAAAAGGAAAAAAGTAAAACAATAAATAAATAAAAATAAAAAGAATAATATTTAACAATTGAAAGGAATGAGTTAAATCTGCACTTGCTGACTCTGAAGCATTTGGACAATGGTTGAAGTAAGAAGAACAAAATGCAGACAGACAGCAATGAAAATCTTTTATTTGCATTTAAATACATGAGTATTATCTGTGTTTGTATTCCTGTCTATATAGTATTAAAGACCCTGCACAAATAAGGAAGGATTTACATTACATTGTCAATGGGCTTTATGTTGAGATAGGTATTGCTGTGTTGTGTGTGAAGTAGAGAGTTCAGTGGAAAGAGGAGACAAGGGATAAAAAAAGCAGCTCTTGGAGGAAAATAAGATGCACAAATATGTTTGTGCAAAGTGATCCCTATGTGGGAAAGAAAGTCATTGCTTTATTACGGATGGGGAAATCCTAGAGAAAGTGCCTAATCCCATCATCTGTGAGAACCAAGAACACCTGCTGCTGCTGTATGGCTAAGGCTTTATTTTTCCTTCAGTTACGAAACCATAAAGGAGTATGCTTTGTTTTTTGTAGGGAAGAAACTAACTTTGGTAAGTCATAAGTACTCCTAGGATATGGCTAATATATATATATTTATATATATATATATATATATCTCCATCTCCTAGAAGAACCCAGAGCAGAAGGGACAGCAACCCAGGCTAGCCTCACGAACACAGCAGTCCCCAGAATGCAGAGTCTTTAAGGTCAGCGTAAGGAAGGCAAACCTTAGTCTCAGTCGCGAGCAGGGCAGTCTCTGTGCAAGTCTAGGCAGAGTAACTTGGTTTGACTTACCAAACCTCTGCCTGGAATATTCTCCTCCCTTCCACCCTCAGCCTCTTCCCACCCTCACTCATTCTTCAGACTTTTCCATGGATGAGATTTTCTTGCTTCTACTTTGCCCCCCCTCATTATCTAGATCTGAGTTTCTCAACCTTCCTAATGCCGCGACCCTTTAATACAGTTCCTCATGTTGTGGTGACCCCCAACCATAAAATTAGTTTCGTTGCTATGGTTGGGGATCACCACAACATGAGGAATTGTATTAAAGGTTGAGAACCCCTGGTCTAGATGAAGTGGCCTCCCTGCTCTGTCGCACAGATCCTGGAAGCTTTGCTTACCCTCACACTACCGGTTCTGGATAGTCGATTGCCTCTTTCTCCTTTACTGGACTGCCAGTGCTTCCCTCCTCCCTCTCAGGACAGGACCTTGTTCAAGATAACTCTTCTAAGGAAAAATAAGTAGGTACATATTTACTTTTTAGCTTTTTTTGTATTTATTTATTTATTTTATATTCAGCTTTTAATATATAACATTACATATTTAGGTTGTATCGGTTTAGCTTTACCTCTCTTGAAAATATCAACCTGACTCTACTGGACAGAGAGAAAGAGGTAAAGAGAACTTTGTACAACTTGGGAGGAAAAAAAAACGTGAAGAACCTCCTCGTCTCTCTCAGCAAGGAGTGATGCACGGAGGTAAAGGCTTTCCCTTCCACAGAGATCTCCTATCCCGCCGCTCTAAGTAAGGGGGCGCTGTTCTACCCAAGGCATCTCTACCGTTTTCTCTGCAAGATTTAGGGGTAACAGAAGACTGGGCCGAGCGAGGTTAGGTTCCCATAAACGCTGAAATCCCAGGCTTCAATAAAACCAGAACGAACTAGCAGCTTTCCTGCTCCGGCAAGAAGATCTGATTTTAGCTCAGCATAGTCAATACAATAAACTTCCCAGACTTAAAGCGCTTCCCGAGGGATACTTTGAGCGCTCGCCATACTAGTGCGTAAATCCCGCTCCCAGGAGGGTGCTGGCATAAGCCAGCCCCAGCCCATGTGCGGGTCTGTACTGCCCATCATCGCCGGCCTCCCAAAGTTCTGAGTCCCCATAGCTAAAGAAGGGGGCGGGCAGGGGATGTAGATGAGCCCCCAGAAGATTCTAAAGGTTGTATTCCCGGTGGAATCGCATGGCCTGCGGCAGTCCGGCTAGAGCACCCTCTGGAGCTCAATCCAACTCAGCTTCTCCAAAATGGTTCGTGTGGACTGGCGAGTTTTCCCCCACCTCCTCCCAGGGTCCCGCATTAGCCTGACCGTTTGAAGTGGCCTTGAGCTAGGGCGAGGCCTCAAAGTCCCCCGGAGAGCGGAGCCGGACGAGATGGCGAGACAGCAGACATGCTCTGACCTCCAGTCCCCTATGCAAACCTGATAAGGGCACAGGAGGGAAGAGCCCCGGACGCCACTCCGTACCCCGTTTTAGCCTACAGGCTGGGAGGCGCGGAGGCGAAGGCTGCTAGGTCCCTGGAAGGTGAATGCAACGCCGCAATGGGTGCTGGCGGAGAGCCCAGAGTCGCGTGTCTGGGAGATGCGTTTGCCTCTGGCTACTCCTGTGTTCGCCAAGCTTCGCAATGCCCGGTGCCTGCACAGCAGGCTCAGCTGAAGGACTCAGATGAGCTTCCTCAGGGGCTAAGGGCAAGACACCAGGGCAGCTGATTGCGATGTCCCCAAAGCTTACAGCCTATCACTGCCTCCCAGGGAAATCTGCCCCAAGAGGGAGAGAAGCTAGGTTTTCGAAGGTGTGTTTCCTAAACAACCTCAGGAAAGTTGTTATCCAGACACCCGCGACCCTGGAGTGGTCTCCTCTTGCTGTGGAGCTAGCATACCGCGCACCCTGGCTGCAGCGCAGCGCTGGCACGTCTCCCCCACATTTGCCCAGCTCACACTGCCACAGGCAGGCGCCTCTGCAGAATTGTCGCAGGGCTCCAGACTACCCCCTTTGGAAGTTGAGTATCCTTCACCTCCAGCTGTTTCTCAATCCCTTCCTCACCCCCTGCACCGCTGGTGCAAATGAGGTTCCAGACGCGGACTCTCCATCTGGCTCAGTTACTCCCAGGCCACCCACTGCCACCTCGCGGAGTGCTTGGGACTCCCAGCTTGCAGACGCCCACAGTAGGTAGCAAGCGGCAAAAGGCGTGGTGGCTGCAGCGTTGGAGTGAGACAGTTGCCAACAGCTGGCGCAGCTGCCGCGCTGCGCACGGGAACTGGCAAGTACGCAGTCCAGGTACTGCCCCCTCCTTGGTGACGTCTGTGCAGCGGGTTATAAAAGCCTGGTGCGCAGCTTGCTGAGGTTCTGCTAACTCCGGAGCTGAGCAGGACCCGAGCTGAGGGCCGCCTGCGAAACTGCGGGCGGCGGCGGAGCGGCAGCGAAAGCGAAGGAAAATTCTCCAGCTAGACACTGGGCACCCGAATCCTGACCACAGACTCAGAACTTTTACAGGTCGCACCGTGGCGCCCCCTCCCCGCCCCTTTTGCTCTCAAGTCCTCACGCAGCACAGGGCTTTGCCTTTCCCCCCGCAGGGCAGGAAAGGAAAACAGTTGCAAGCAGCAGGTGCAGAAAGACGGAGGTCTCCTGCTTCCTAGAACCGTGACTGGAGGAATTTTTTTCCCTCTTCCAGTTTAAAGAAACGCTGTCTCCAGATTTCTGAACTCACATACTTCCTGAAGCTTGGAAGTGGAGGAATTCAGAGCCACCAGGGGCAGGCAGACAGCACATCTAGAAGCGTTTATCTTCTGAGCACCAAGCCCTGCTTACAAAAAAAAAAAAAAAAAAAAGTCCTGCCAAGAAAGAACATTTTGTTCTCTTGTCTGACTTAAGAACTGGACCCTGGGCCCCAGTCGCCTGCCACAGGACTTACTGCAAAAGGGTTGTGTGTACACAGAGGACTTTACAGCCTAGCTGCGAAATGGACAACGTCCTTCCGATGGACTCAGACCTCTTCCCAAACATCTCCACTAACACCTCAGAGCCCAACCAGTTCGTGCAGCCAGCTTGGCAAATTGTCCTTTGGGCAACTGCCTACACGGTCATCGTGGTGACCTCTGTGGTAGGCAACGTAGTGGTGATGTGGATCATTTTAGCCCACAAGAGAATGAGGACAGTCACCAACTATTTCCTGGTGAACTTGGCCTTTGCTGAGGCCTCCATGGCTGCATTCAATACCGTGGTGAACTTCACCTATGCTGTGCACAACGAGTGGTACTACGGCCTGTTCTACTGCAAGTTCCACAACTTCTTCCCCATTGCTGCTGTCTTCGCCAGTATCTACTCCATGACGGCTGTGGCCTTTGATAGGTGAGCTTGCCTTTTGTGGAAAAGAAAGTTCATAGATGACCATGGCATTACTATAGAGGTTTGGGATTGGGTAGTGTATAGTCCAAGGGGAAGTTTGGCTCACCCATGCCCTGAGGTTTTTACTGACAGCCAAAGAGGTCGTGAAATACATGAGTCAGTTGTTGATCATGGATTTTATCTTATCCTTTCTCTTCTCCTTTTTCACCCATCACCAATCTCCCTTCCTTTCAAGACACACTCCTCTTTTCCTCATTTAACTCTTCTTTCTTCATTCCTTCTCCACTCATTTTCCTGACCTTTCCTTTCAACTCCTGCTTTTTTCCTTTCCATACATTCCTTCTCCCTTTACCCTTAAAGTCTGAAGGGGGCTATTCAGGGCTTGGCCTGGGGCTGGCTCCTGGCTAGGGCTTGTAAATTCCTCCAGGCCTGCTATTCGGTTGGACAGCCTCTTATTGCTCATGCTCTAAGTATGCCTAGGCAAAATACCTCATTTTCCACATTTTCCTGAAAATTCTGGGACTTTCTCTCTCATTTCAACTCCCTGATATTATTTGGATATGTAAAGCATTTCATGAGAATCGTAAAATACTTAGGATTTCTGATTGACCTCCCTCTATGCTGCTAGGAGTTCTCTTTCAGGAGTGAGAGGGGGCTACATCAGTTTTAAGAAGCTCAACAGATAGGGATCCAGATTACCTGGGAGGTTTTCTAAATTTCTCTTGCAGTGTAAGGTCAATATTTTTAGCCTGTCAGTATCCACAGAGAAACGTGCTTTGGCAAAGGCAATTGAGGGCACTTCCTCTCCTGCAACCAACAGGTTAGGGCTTCAGAAGCTGATTGAAACTGAAAAGGTTGACATTGTCAAATACTGGGGCTCTTCAGGTAGCATGATGGAAATTGATTATTAGTGCACACCTCTATTGGTATTGACTTTCCCATGGGTGTTCTGGGTCTTCAGGGCACATGTCTATGTGTGTGCACAGGTGTTCAATGTTTTACCTGGAGTGTGGAGATATGTTTAAAATACCTGCCACTGTGGATTCATTTGATGCCCTTGATGAGCTAAATGAATGTGAGAAGCCCAAAGAAGGAATGAGGACAAAACTTCAGAAAAATTGTTCCAAACTACACTCCCCTTTTGCATGAAGATTATTTGACTTGCAATAATTTATGTGAGAGCTTTTTCAGCTTCTGTATTCAATGAACACTTTTAAAATCAGGGAGATCTACACTTCCATCTTTTGCAGTGGTGTCCAAATGCTGATTTATTAGTTCCATGCACATCTCCTTTTATACAATCCTTATGTGCTTAAGACATCATCCGTAAAACAAGTTGTGCTGAATCAATTTATATTTTAAAGGTAGAGGATAAAACAATTACTCAAAGTAGTAGTGAAATTAATTATTTTGTACATGTATCTTTATGCTTTCTGGTTTTTAGATACTGAGTTTGCTGAAAGGGAAGTATACTTGTAAATCTTTCTGCACTGACCTGCTCCTTTAATCTTACAGCAGCTTCCTTAAATTAAAAAAAAAAATCCATAGCATAATATGCAACTGAAATTCCAGACAATGAAATCTGATACCATTTCAGTCTTACATATGCTCTTTCCTTTTGATCCCTAAATTAGAGGGGCAGAGGGTGGTGGTTTGTTTTGGGTTTGTTTTATTTTGTTTTTTTTTCTGCATAGAACCCTTGTACCATGGCTCTAGGAAGAGCTGTCAGTCAATGTGACCCAGAGCATTCTGTAGCTGATGGAGTTTTATGCCTTTGGCTTACACGGTAACAGGTTCCGCATCCGTGCTCTTTCCCCTGGAACTTAGGTTAGAGACAGGATTCGGGATCAGAATACTCATAGTGACTTGGGCAGAGAGCCAGATTTCTGCTCCATTGTTGTTTTTCTCTAGGTAAACCATGGCAGAGCTCTGACCCTCCATGACACTTACTCAGTGGAATCAGAAGGTTTCAGATGCCAGATTATTGGGAAATGATAGCAGCAAGGAATGTCTGCATGTCTCTAATATACAGATACAGCCCAGGGTGGTCAGCAATGGATAGAATTAGGGATGAGGCTTCAGGTCCCTATCTTCATGTCCTCCAAGTGCTCTGTTTTTCCTTTCTCAGCCTGGTGAGCACACCTCCAATTCATGCCCTCAGCCCCTCTAATGAATATATCTGCTACATACATGGTCATCCATTCTCTCCCAAGAATATTTTAGAAAGAAAGGGAGACTTAAGTTGTCTCCACATGAATTATCTCTCCTTTCTCCATGTAAATCCATATGGAAATGCAGACTTAGCAGAAATGTTAAGTTAGCTTTCTGTATGTTCCTTGAAATTTTTAATGGACAACCTTTGAATCAAGACTTTAAAAAAATAACAGCAACTGTGGTTTTCCTGATTGAAAAATTAAACCTTATTTACTACAAAAGCCTTGGGAAATATGAAGAGCATACACACAAAATACAAATCACCATTACCTTACCATCTGAAAATAACACCTGTTAACATTCGGATTTCTGTTTATGAATATTACACTATATAATTGAGCTCAAATTCTATATAATTTATACCTTACTTTTTTCCATTGATGTTAATGAAAAATATTAACACTTTCTCAGGTTATTAAAAAGTCTTCAGGCACATAATCTCAATGGCTTCATGTTATTCCATTTTGTGCATATGCTATTATTTACTTAACCATTTCCCTATTGTTGAGTATTTAAGTGATTCCTAGATTTTTTTGCTATTATGATTAATCTAATGAACATTTAGATATGATAATTTTGTTTTACATTCTTGATTTTTTTTCCCTTAGGATAGATTCTAAGAACTGGAATTACTGGGTAAAATGATATTAATTTAAAAAGAAAACCTCTACCTTCTAATTTCATAGGATTTTTAAAGGAATTGTTGGGTGGAACTGTCTTGGTAAACTTTGCCTAATTTCATTCTGAAACTAAAATGTACATAGGGAAAACATTTTAGTTGCTTGTTGTAGTACTAATTTAAATGTTTCCTGTAACCTTTTCATAAATAGAGGGCCTGGGGGAAAAGACAGAGAGAAAGAGAGGAAAGGAAAGAAAGAGATAACCCCTTCATAAAGAACATTTTTTAAGGTAGTGGTGACCTAGAATAAAAAAAATTTCAAAGACAAATATCACTAAATAAGCTCATGTCTACCTCTGTTTAAAATCCAGTAAACAACAGGCATTTTACCTGTTGGAACTCTGCAATTTCTCTCAAGATTTAAAATTCTTTCCTACTGTAAAAACTAAAGGTATGTATGACATTTCATGCAGTTTCAAGACAAGAGACACTGAGAGGTGACACACCCGGTTCACAGGGGTCAGTGACAATGACTGGTTTTGTTGTGGTGCTGAAACTAAGAAGGAAGCAGGGGGCCATCTCTAAGCTCCCCAGGAGAGGAGAAGGGGCGAGAGGTAACCTGATACGAACTGTGTGTATAGCAACAGCAGGCTCAGAAGACATTGGCCTCGTGTCATTGCCTCTCTGCCTGGTAGGGGCAAGTGTCATTTCAGTGAGATGAAAGGGATAGGTTGCTCACTACTCAGACTGGTTCTGGATAATAATGTTTGAAAGAAAAGAAATATCCAAGTAGGGATGATCTCCAGGCAAAATAAGGAACAGAGTAACAGTTGAAGGCAAAAGAGGGAATGAGCTCTCTGAGAGAGTAAAAGAGGAACCTGGAACAAAAACATGCATTAAAACAACTTTGCCCACTGACCCCTGCTGCCCATTTCTCTCTGTCCCAGCCGTACCCAGCTACCAATGTAACTAGCCCACTTCCCAGGTCTCTGCTAAACCTGCTGTCTGTCCTTGAACTTTACCTGGTTGGCTGGACCCAGAGCCCAAATATAAGGGTCCTATTGTACCAGAGATGTATAGAGACCTTTTTGACAATTTTCCATCCAAATAAAACTTTAACCCCACAACCTTCCAGACAGCACTATTCTTAAGAGTACAAAACTCTGCTTAAATATTTCACTCAACTTGTGTCATTTGTTAAATTCAATCAATTGTTAAATTATTAGAAAATTCTTCCTTTTGTTGAATGGAAATCTGCCTGTCTGGTTTTGGACTATTCCTAGTTGTCTCACACCTCTTCCACGTGGCAACCTTTCCAACGTCCCTCCTAAATCCCCCCCTCCCCCGATTAACTGTCAGAATCCTGCATCTTTTCATCCTCGCTTGTCTCTATTGGCTATTCCCATTTGTAAATGGTCCTCTTGAAAGGCGGTGATCTGACAGAGCATTGCCTGATTACGATTACCCTGTCCAGGGCCACCTGCTGTAGGACTGTCATTCACCTGGTAACCTTGTTATCCTCTGAGCTAGCCAGGCTACTGGAAACTCACAGATATTTTATGGACCCTTCTCTGGTCCAACTGTCATCTGCCCCCTTCCTTTTTCTCCAACAAGGAGCCACTTCCACTAAGAAGCTGACCTTGACCTGCAAGTCTAGACGTGATGTCCTTCTTATCTAGTCACATAGCATTTTTCCAATGATGTTGTAACTATCTGTACCTTGTTAGTCTCTCCCACATCTCCCTGCCCACTAACTAGACTGCAAGTTCCATAAAAACAGGGATATTTTGTCTGGTTCCCTGTTCCCAGAGCCTCTCCAAGTGACATGTGCATGTTATGAATGAACTGACTGTGCACACATTGATCAGAATCCAAAACCAGACCCAAGGCCTCAGGTAAACCCTAAAGCACACCTATGATGTTATCTTTTAAAGCAAAAGAAAAATTGGGGCAAATGTATGCCTGCCGTGGAGTTTTGTTATAATTTGGAACACTTTTGATTCAGAAGCCCCTGTTCTGGAATAACTATGGTTTCTAATTCACACTTACCTCTTCCACACTCCAGGTGACTGAGCCCCACAGGATTCCTGACCCATACCCTGATGGCTCAAGATAAGACTTCCAGTCAGAGGAGGTGTTCATCATTTCCATCATGCCTTCTAGCTATCCAGGCATACTGGAAACTCACAGACGTTTTATGGACCCTTCTCTGGTCCGTTATCTGCCCCCTGCCTTTTTCTCCAACAAGAAGGACACTATCCACTATCTCTCTGTGAGATTAACAGAAAACTACAGTCCGCTCAGCATTCCAAGTGCTGTATCAACAGTAGTTGTCTAAATGCCTAGTCCATACCATATTAAGATGCCACACACACAGGAAAATTCCAGCACCTAGTGGTCTGAGAGTCAGAGACTAGTGGACAGGCTGAGAGACTGACTTGCATTGCCCCATACTTCTCTCTTGCCTCCTTGAGAGGCTGCAATTGCACCTCAGTGGGAGAGGAAATACGAGGTTGTATGGATGAGAAACCCTAGGGATGAAGAGGTGCTTTGATGATGTCCTTGAGATACAAACCTCAGCATGAGCTTTAATACAGCATATGAGCTGCTCCAGGAAATTTACCTAAGCAGCTCTAGGCCTGATCACTTGTCTTTTTTTTCTAATGATACTTTACTTAATCTACTTTCCAATTCGGCTTACCACTATGTTTAACATATGGGGCTCCCTTTGAAGTGCCATCACTGTATTTTGTAGGAGAGCGCCCTTTCATGACCTTACTTCTAGCCTTTGGCAGTAGAATGGAAAATAGGAAAGAGGCCAGGCAGTGGGTCCCAGTACTGGTTCTACCACCTACTAGCAGTAGAAACAAAGGCACGATACTTAACCTTTCTGGGCCTCCGTTTTTTCATCTGATAAAATGGATATAATAAAACTTACCTTGTAGAATATTGTTGAAAGGAGAGAAGGAGAGGTGTGGAAAGCCCCCAATTCATTATCAGACACCCAGTAAAAGTAATAGGAATTAACATTAAATCTCTAGTAAACCCTGTCACACCGATAGATTCATTATACACGTCCATTCCTGTCTTAACCTCCTGGGTTTCTTCTGTATGTGATATAAGCTACTTATCTCTTTTTTTTTGGTTGCAGCCATCATTGTTTGGTGGGCCCGGGCTGGATTCGAACCTGCCAGCTCAGGTGTACGTGCCTGGCACCCTAGCCCGTTGAGCCACAGGCGCTGAGCCAAAGCTACTTATCTCTTGCACCAGAGTAAAACCTTTATGAACTTATCCTTTTCCCTTAAGATTATAGTTTAAAATCCTCCTTATTGGATCCAAAAATGTCTTCCCAAATGCTTTTGAGCGTCCTATCCACATATGGGGATATATACACACACTGTATCAGAAGTCCATCATCTGGATATTGTATATCATAGTTCATCTCCCAAACTATACATTCACTTCCCAATCCTTTATGTCCCAAAGTCACCACCCCAACATAAAGAACATCGTTTGCATGTTTGACAGCACAACTTACACCTGTGTGCTTTAATCGCTAGTCAGTTTATTAAAATTGTAACGGGTTTTGGCCTTTGAACATATATGATGGAAGATTTCTTATAAATCAAATTTGTGTGTGTTAAAGTGTTAAACATTCACCTTCTTTCGTCCTTCGACTGAAGCTCAATTTTTGAACATGAGACGGAGTACTTATCACTCAATATTTGGACACTATTTTCAAACTTAATCTAATGATCTTACATATTTTTGATTAGTCACAACTTTTTCTAAACTTAACAAATCAAATAATCTTAAGAGTATAAACAATATTTACAAGCTCAATTAATTAAATTCTTCTAAGCATTTCAAACTATAATCACAAATTTAATACATCTTGTTTTCTTAAACATCTTAAATCCCTAACATGGTGACTTACAATTGGGAGAAACAAACTCTTTCTCAAGATTTACTCAGCTCTTGTATATCTAATGAATCAAAACTTTTAAATTTAGTATATCAAATTCTCTTAAAACATTTCAACCTCTTGAAAATTAAACTTATGGATTCAGCAAATGAGGTTCTCCTGAGCATCCAAACATTGACTTCAAGATTTTCCTAAGTGTTGCAATTAAAAATTACCAATCTGAATTCTTTTTTTCTACTCTAGACAGAAGTTTAGCCCTGTCAAAAAGAGGAGGATCAGAGAGTGTGAGATATTTTAGTTTTTTTGTCCTATCTGAATGGTATTACCATTTTATTAAAAAATCTTGCTTACGGGCAGTGCCTGTGACTCAAAGAAATAGGGCACCGGCCCCCTATGCCAGAGGTGGTGGGTTCAAATGTAGCCCCGTAAAAAAATGCAAAAAAAAAAAAAAAAAAATCTTGCTTAAAAGAAATCCTTTGTTTAAAAATGATACAGTAGGGGGCGGCACCTGTGGCTCAATGGAGTAGGGCACTGGCCCCATATGCCAGAGGTGGTGGGTTCAAACACAGTCCTGGTCAAAAACTGCAAAAAAAAAAAAAAAATCCTTTTGGCTTGGCGCCTGTGGCTCAATGGGCTAAGGCGCCAGCCACGTACACCTGAGCTGACAGGTTCGAATCCAACCCAGGCCCGCCAAACAATGATGGCTGCAACCAAAAAATGGCCGGGCATTGTGGCAGGCACCTATAGTCCCAGCTACTTGGGAGGCAGAGGCAGGAGACTGGCTTGAGCCCAGGAATTGGGGGTTGCTGTGAGCTATGATGCCACAGCACTCTATCCAGGGTGACAGCTTGAGGATCCGTCTCAAAAAAAAAAAGATACAGTATCAGATTTTGTTAGGTGTTGGAAATGGATTTAATCTAGATTTTGTAACTTCCACACATTCTGTATTTAAGACATTGTATAAGTAGAAATATGTAAGAAGCAGCCTTATTCATAGATTGTAGTAATTTTAAATCTAGTAAAACATCTGTTTTGTACAAAAACAGTAATTTTCAAATTTATGTTAACCAGGAAAAGGCAATCGTACAGTAAAGTCCAATACTTAAAACTAAGTATAAGCAGGACTCAACTTATAGATCCTCTCAAATACATTTGAAATTCTTTTGCTAAAGTCACATCTTTACTATTTCAACATGTTATTTGGTGGTCAGTCACTAATCCAGCAGATTCAAGGAATGAAGGAGCAACCAAGAATTTGGAAAATACTGGTTCCTGGGCAATAAAATAGATGCTATGAGAGCCTAAGAACGAAAGTTCTGTGAATAGTTTTTAACCGGAGGCAGTAACACCTCTTAGAAGATGCTGAGAAATATATAGAGACACTTTCTTGCTTATCATATTTACTAGGGGCTTCTGCTGGCATTTAAGTACATAGGATGGGTTGGCACAGTGAAGATGCATCCTTCCCCAAATGCAGGTTATTTTACTTTGAGGGATGAGGCGAATTACCAGTAGAAGCAAAATTAAAAGGGCAGCTTGGGCAAACTGACAGGGTATTTGGTAGGTAAGATGCGATGAAGGCCTTGATAATTTCCAGTAGCTCACATAGCACTTAATAAGTACATCAGTAATTTTGAATCAGATTAAAGGTCTCCATCCTGTTACATGCAGAAAAACAAGTATCATATAGTGAGAAGATACTTATCAAGAAATAGTGAAATTGGAATGTTGATAAAGTAAGCTTAAATATCTGGAAAAACGAGTGGATGATAACCAAAAAAAAAAAAGACCTACCGGTAATTTCTTCATAGCTTATAGTATTCTCTTTCATGGCAGATCCTTTATTACTGGAGAGAAAGATTGGAATACCTGAAAGCCACTTCTACTTTCTAACCCCCGTTCCTCAAATATTGAAATCTTGTACATTTTGTGGGGTCCGAGTATATTTTGCTTAAAGTAATAATACAATTAGTTTGGATCATGTAGTCACTCAGTGAGGGGAGACATAAGCCAAGTATGTTAAATTAATTGTCCACTATAGAGAATTTGCTATAAACTAGTCTCATGTGTAAAAAAAAAAAATCGTATTTTACTGTTTGTGCCAGTGAATATAGTTAAAATAAGTATCATTTTTCAAAAACTCTATGTCCTTACCAGTTACTGCTTATATCTTATTCCTCCTAGTTTTCTTGAAAGATTAGTATTCCCAGTCTCAGATATTGCCACTCAGACTGCTCTAGCAACCTCGCTAAGTCCTTGTTGGTATTCTTACCCTCGCTGGAATACTTGAGTTTACTTTAACTTTGAGAAGATATTATCTCCAGGTATGCATCCTCAGTCTTCTTTGCAGGCACCTCTTTCCTTAAGTATCCGTTCTTAGGATTAAAAAAAAATTGTGTTAATCTGCCTTAGTCCACATCATCTCCCTCGCTGATCTCATCTTCCACGGCTTCAGTTACCATCTATATGCATATGACTCCCAAATTCCTCTCCTTTCCAGACCTTTCCTAATTTATGTGTCTAATTGCTAATGTAAATGCACTTCACTGTCTCATAGGTACTATAACATGTCATTGATCTTGCCCCCACCCCTGCCCTTCCTCCGGTGTTCCCCCTTTCCAGTCAATGGCACTACCATGACCAACCATTTAGTTGCCCTTGCTGCAGCCAAAAACCGACTTTTCCCAACTCTCCAGTGCTAGTACTTCCTATCCTAATTTTAAGCCATCAACCTGCCTAAATTATAGCAACCCCCTCCTCATTCCTTTCTCTGATTCTTTACACACTGTAGGGCTGAATTGTTCCAAAAGACCTATGTGATTGTGTCACTTCAGTGCTTTCACCTTTGCTCTTACAATACAATACAATTTTGTCTTCATCTTTCAGGTGTGTGTTTATATGGCCTTTCATCTAGGAGGCCCTTATTGATACCCTCTAGACTAGGCGCCTTACTGTGCACTCCCTGTACACCCCGTTCTTCCCCATACTCTTAGCACACTTCACTGTTCCTGCTTATTGATCACCGCTAGACTGCCGGCTATGTAAGGGCAGGGACCACATAAGCCTTGTTCACTGTTCTCTCTCTAGTGCTTACCACAATGCCTGGCATTTCAATAAATGTTTGGATAAATTAAAAAAAAATTGCCAGTCTGGTAAATCAAATTCTCTGATATGTCAGATTCTCATTTTTAACATCTTCAAAGCAAACCGCACACAAAGCAGCGTATGCTGACCCAAAACCCACTGCTACACATGAATTACATACAAAGAAGCACCATTTCTTCATGGTCTATTTACTTTTTTATAATGCCTTCCCAGGGTTACAAAGTCGTACCAGCAGAAGCGGTAGAAGCATCTTGTCTGTAAGGGACAGTTGAGGTTCTGGAACAGGAAGTGAATCAGAGCTCCAAATCTGGGTGTGCCTCACACGTGTCTCACCCAGAGCTGCAGCCCAAGGCCTGAGCCCCTTCTCAGTGTGGGACCCTACCTGACCCATCCCACAGGGTCTACCCACCACTATTCCACTGGGGCTGACTTTTGTAATCCTGGCAGGCCCTGTGTTCCTTGGCATCCTTCAAGTTTTACCCTTTCCCAATTTTTTTTCCTTTTTTTGAGATAGAGTCTTACTGTTGCCCATGGCTCTCCTAGCTCACAACAGCCTCAAACTCTCGGGTTCAAGTGATCCTTCTGCCTCAGCCTCTCAAGTAGCTGGGACTATAGGCACCCACCACAGCTAATTTTTCTATCTTTAGGAGAGACAGAGTCTCATTCTTGCTCAGGCTAATCTGGAATTCCTGAGCCAAAGTGATCCTCCCTCCTAGGCCTCCCAGAGTGCTGACATTATAGGCATGACCTGCTGCACCTACAAGTCCTTTCCCTATTTTTATCTTTACATTTTATCATCTCATATGCAGGGTAAAATCATGCAGAGGTTCACCCTACTCCTAATTTGCATCCCCTTTCTGCGTGATTCAAATTAATTGCATTCTGTACCTTTTTATTGATCTCCATTTCAAAATTATTCCATGACACAGACAAAGTGACCAAAAAGTATTACCATCTGTCCTGGGTCTTTCATTTTCATTTTTGAAACTTCAAGTTCATTTTTTTTTTTAATTATTTTTTATTGAGTCATAACTGTGTACAATGATTCAAGCTTGGAGTACAGTGTGCGGGCTTCCCATACAATCGGAGATATTTTTATCCACCTGATTAATGTAACATTCATGATATTTTCTCATTTA
>CAUYRH010033269.1:0-11217 GCA_963574655.1 Perodicticus potto | reverse complement strand
ACCCGTTGTCTCACGGGGTCTGGCGGTCAGCCGTGATCTAGTCCGATCTCGGCTCCCCGTCCTCCATCCTTTTCTGAGAGCCCGGCTCCCCGTCCTCCATCCTGTTCTGAGAGCCCAGCTCCCCGTCCGCCGTGCAGTTCTGAGAGCCCGGCTCCCCTTCCTCCATCCATTTCTGAGAGCCCCGCTCCCCCTCCTCCATCCTTTTCTGAGAGCCCTGCTCCCCGTCCTCCATCCTTTTCTGAGAGCCCAGCTCCCCGTCCTCCATCCTTTTCTGAGAGCCCGGCTCCCCATCCTCCATCCATTTCTGAGAGCCCAGCTCCCCGTCCTCCATCCTTTTCTGAGAGCCCAGCTCCCCGTCCTCCATCCATTTCTGAGAGCCCGGCTCCCCGTCCTCCATCCTTTTCTGAGAGCCCGGCTCCCCGTCCTCCATCCTTTTCTGAGAGCCCAGCTCCCCGTCCTCCATCCTTTTCTGAGAGCCCAGCTCCCCGTCCTCCGTTCAGTTCTGAGAGCCTGGCTCCCCATCCTCCATCCTTTTCTGAGAGCCCAGCTCCCTGTCCTTTGTTCAGTTCTGAGAGCCCGGCCCCCCGTCCTCCGTTCAGTTCTGAGAGCCCGGCTCATCGTCCTCCATCTGGTTCTGAGAGCGCGGTTTCCTGTCCTCCATCTGGTTCTGACCTGGTCTTGCATGCAGATTTTGCCTAAAACAAAGACAGCCATGTACCTGCAGCAGGAACCTGTCCCTTCACAGGCAGCAGGCAGCTGGGAAACCTCCCAACCCAATGGCTGACCACGGGACAGGTGGCTGGGTGCCGCCCTAACAGATGGAAGCGTAGACCTCCCTAGACCTTATATTCTGTGCATGCAGAGAAGTTGAGTGTCTCCGAAAACTCTTAAACCAAGCATAGAATACCTTTAATTTAGTCACTAAGAGCCATTTCTAAAACTTACCATGCTAGTCACCAGGTCATAATTTTTATCCATGAAGACCTGTTGCTGATATTCATTAACTAATAGTAAAACTGTTGGTTATTGTTTTGTCCTGTGGATGACTCAGTTCTGGTGGCAGCTGTTTCTGGCAACACACGTCCTGAGAAGGACGCCAGCAGACCACCCTAGCCTGGGCATTCTGGGTTAGTCCCCAGGTTAGTAGTGTACTCACAGCATCACACTGTATGTGCTGAGTACTGTGAAATGATCCTCTCTTACTTTTCCGATCAATTAGGTCATTTCTAGATAAAAGAGTGAATTCAGGACCTGGGGTAGAATTTGGGAGCTAACTTTAGTGGTTTGTTGTCTAGACTGGATATCTTTTTCTCATGAGTATCGATGAATTGCCACTGCCCATGCCTTAGTGAAGTGACTTCTGTAAGAGTAGAGAGAGTGGTGTGGGCTGAGCCCCAGGGTGAGGGTTCAGAGCCGCTGATTGCTTCCCAGCATATTCTGCAGGCAGAGTCCCCTGGTGTAAGTAAGAAGCATTTCTGTGCCAGAATTAAGTGAGGCATCACATCAGCTTGCCCTTAAAATCTTTCTGTTCATGGCAGCCTTGAGACTGTACTTCAGAGTTCATCTCCGTTCTCACCTCACAGCATCTCGGCAGACAACACAGCTGCCCTGGTCACCCGCAGTGGGAGGCTAAGGGTGTGGCGTGTGTGTGTGTGTGTGTGTGTGTGTGTGCATTGAGCCCCGGGGATTTCACATTCTGGTCACATGATGGTGCCACCAGTGAGGACAGTGGCAGTGATGACAGTGAGGTAGCCGGCTGACAATTATTTCCTTCTGTCTTTCCCAGAGGGTCCTCTGCCTACACTGAGACCATCACTGGCCTTCTGGCACTCAGGATTCCATCCTAACCGCTAAACTAGCACCTCTGGAATTCACGTTTGAAGACTTCTGTTCAAGCATCTCTGCTTGTGAGGTGCTCCCTCCCACAGAGTGACCCTCTAAGTTCCTCCTGCTCCCACTTGTGCCCGATGTCCAGACTTTTGGAGACGGGGAGGACGAGGAGAGGGCCCGTACAGAGTGGGGACGTTTTAACAAGCAGGGTTCCCATGCAGAGGGAAGGGCCGTCCTGACAGAAGGTTCTTCCCACCCCTGTTGCAGGTGTTTGAGACCAGATGAGAGGGTAAGAGGAGACCCTCCTGCCACTGCATGGTGACTGTCCTCCCTGTCCAGACCTGGCATGGGTTCCTTAGTGTTCATGCCTGGTCCCCAGCCCTTGGCCTGCATGAACATTTTGAAACCTCGGTGACACCGTAACCATGGAAATTCTTACTGTTTTAACGGAAGCTTCTGCGATCTTGACTGACAGCAGACACTATATCAGACGTCCATGTCCCCGGCAGGGCCGGATCAACCTTATTTCTACATTATGTTCTAGGCAGCGATTTGCTGACTAGGCGCTGCTGGGCCAGAATGGAATTCAGTCTCTTCCTGCATTTGAAGACTAAGATGTTTTCTGTAAGCTCAAGATGGTTATTGAAAGTGTTGACTTGTTTACTCTTAAAAAACAATAGTGCCACTTAGGAAGCACAGCAAAGTCAAGTCACAAGTAACATTTAAATACCAAGATGTAAAATATGAATTCGCCCAATGCGTGTTACAAACACTTTATTGAATGAAATTTATGAAGGTTCAGAGAATGTATAGTGAAGTTTCTGAAAGATGAAATCAGTCCTAACATTATATAAGATGTAAATGTCGGCCAGGTACAATGGCTCCTGCCTCTAATCCCGGCACTTGGGGGAGGGCAAAGTAGGGTGGATTGTTGAGGCCAGGAATTTGAGACCAGCCTGGGCAACATGGTGAGACACCACCTTCATCCTCACCCCATCTGTACTAAAAGTAGAAGAATTAATCTGGGGGAGGGGTTAGTACACCCTGTAGTCTCGGCCACTCGGGAGGCTAAGGCAGGAGGTCGCTTCAGCCCAGGAGTTTGAAGTTGCTGTCAGCTATGATGCACTCTAGCCGGGCAAGAGAGCAAGCCAGTTTCAAAAAAAAAATTATATATATACATATGTAATATATATATGTAAAATCTTTGGTCCTAGAAAATATAATAAAAGATGTATTTTGGCTTTTAAACCATTGGGTGGGATTCAGACTACAAGCTCGTGGCCTCCCCGTGTGGCCTCTCTTCTCCTGCTCTCTTCACCAAGTGACCTCCATACTGATGATGGGGGTGATGAAACCAAGGTTTGGCGAGTGCCTTGTATTTGCCATACACTGTGCTAAAGGCTCTGCACCGCACACCATTCAGTATCTATTTTAGGGACGAGAAAATGAAAACTTAAAGAGGTTAAGTCCCTGACCGCAGGCTTGCCAGCTGGCCACTTACACTTATGTTTTTTCCTCAGTTTTTCAGCGTTTACTGGATTTCAACTTCGTCTCTAACCTGGCATGGAGCCTTCAAGGACTGCCCGGACACTGGAATAGGCCCTCCCTCGCCCTGCTGTAGGC
The DNA here is from genome assembly GCA_963574655.1 of Perodicticus potto. Classification (NCBI taxonomy): domain Eukaryota; kingdom Metazoa; phylum Chordata; class Mammalia; order Primates; family Lorisidae; genus Perodicticus; species Perodicticus potto. Next base: position 7,764 of record CAUYRH010033269.1, on the reverse strand, counting down.
TCTCCTGGCCTGAATAATTCAATCCAGGGAAGGCCTACTTGGTGGCCTGGCTTTGTGGCTAGACCGTCCAGACTTGTGAAAAATACACACAGCTCTTAAGAGAAAAGGCTCCTTGTAGCCTAAGGATGCTCCTTTCTCCTTCCTTCCTCCTTTTTGTTTCTTTTTTTCTGTATTTTATTTTTTAAAAAGACACAAGTTTTTGTTTGTTTTCCCTAAACACTTATTTCAGTTCAGGAAGCCCCTCGTGTTGATTCCCTGGGAAAGCACGGGGTCTCGGCCAGCATCGCGCAGAGCACAGGACACGCGGCCTGAGAGTCAGGTGTTGGGCAACGGCCTCTGTGTGGTTCATCACCATGTTAATCAGGCTTTGAGTCCATCAGTCTGCCGAAGAGAGTTAGACCGCCCCGAGCAGAGGACACACGCTCCAGCTCAGAATGAGAAGGGAGATGAGTCATATCTAGTTATAAATCTATCCTGACAGGTACTGTCAGAAGCTCAGGGCTGATAAGTCAGTGTCACTTACCGAGCCCTGACCTGGCTGCTGCATAATTACTCCCAGGCTTTTCCTCTTGAGCACACCACTGTCTGCTTACTTGACAAGGTATTAATTACTGGACCCGGGAGCCTCAGTGTGTCTGGTCTCACTCACTCACGTCACTCTCTGTGAGGGTTACAAGCAGGCTTGGGTGGGACGGCTCATGGGAAGGAAGGGCTCACTTGATCTCCACGATTCCTCCAGGCAAGCCTGAAAAATAGACATGCGGATGTCAGAAAGTTTTTCGGAATTCATGCCATTCTGTGTTTTCATTGTAATTGTCAATACTGTTATTGTCATCACTAGAAAATCTACCATGTGGCAAAAAATGTGATTTTTTTTTTTTTTTGGTTACTTTCTTGAACTACCTGGATTGTGATTTTTTTTGGTCCTGGATTGTGATCTGTAAATGGTGGTGGGTGAGAGGAAGATTTACCCAGATTTCCCCCCAATTTTCAAAATATATATTCTGGAAGGTCAAATGTAGAGTAAGTTTTCTAGACCTGAAGACTCCCCTGATAAATCCTGTCTCTGTGAAGTCACCACTTGGCCTCCTTGCTGCCCTTGGTGGGGTTTGAGCTTCCCTCCGTGCCCCCATTAGACCTTCGGTCATGGAGCCGGCCTTCCCCCTCTGTTTCCGCCTTTCCTCGTATCAAGCGCACATTGAGAGCATGTTGGCCTACTTATCTCGGGCGGGTCATGTTTCTGGGCTGACCTGTCAGCCACAAGCCTTCTGGATTCTTGAAAAGCCAGAACCCAGCGACGGGAGATGCAAGGTGTGCCGGAGGCCGGAGATGGAGGGGTGGAAGGCTGCACAAAAAGGACTGGGAATAGTGTCTGGACTCTGGACGATTCTTTTTGGGCCCCCCAAAGAGCAGGGCCTCGCCCTCTGCTCTGAGGCAGATCTGAGAGGAGGTGACTATGCACTGTGGCTGCCCGTCTGAAATAGGTGGGCATGCCTGGGCTGCGCGCTCTGTGGGCCGACGATGCTGGGAAGGAAGTCCAGGGAAGAAAGAACGGATCCCAGTTGGAATCCCCAGACTGAGCTGAGCTCACAGAGACCTTGGAACCGGGGCTGAGATGGGTGAAGTAGGGAAGGGTCGGGGCTGCCTTCACGGACGTCTCTACACTTCCAGGAGGCTTTATTCTTCAGAGTGGAAGGACAGCGTTCTTAGTTACCCACTTGTACTGAGCTTAGCTAGCTCCTACCATGCAGAGGTACAGGATTGCAAAGATAAACACTAGTCCCAGTGAGCTTTCATACACTTAGTAGATGCTCTGGAGATCCCTGGCAGGCTAGACCGTCCTGCCGCCGCCAGTGGACCCGGACAGCACGTTCCTCTGCAGCTCACCTGCACGGTGTGTGGGACTTCCTCCTCTCCTCTGTGTACCGAGTCTGTTCCTCTGGCCCTCCTGACGCTGCTGGCCTAAAACCACAGGTGCCCGGAGTGTAGGCCCTGCACCTGCTTAATTAGCTCTGGGGAGCACCCTGTGCAGCTCGACCAGGAATTATTAAATGTGTTTTAATAAAGAATTGAGGTTTGAAAAGTGGGAAAAGACTCGGAGTCACTTCAAATAACAACATTTCGTGTGATCTTATTCTCTTTTTAGGCTCTTTAGTGGAAGGAGTGTTAGGCAGGCAGGGCCTCCCCAGGGGGCTGCGCTCACTCCTGTGCACAGTAACTGGGCTTCCCAAGCTTGCACCTGTGGGCTGCATTGAACGAGGACACCCGTGTGGATGCCTTGTTAGGTGTTAGGAAAAACTGGGGTCGATTGAGACCCCCCTGAACACCTCTTTCCTGTGTCCCTCTTCCCTCCGGAGGCACAAGCCAGCTGGCACCAAGACGCTTGCAGCAGCCCAGAGCCTGGTACGGGGGCATTTGTATAAAATGGCTGCTTCCTTCCTCTGCTCAGGGAAGAGGGCAAAAAACCAAGCACAACTCAAAAGCCTTGTTAGCTCAAAGAATGACCATCAATTATCAAAGTAATAGGAACAAGAATTGTAATGAAGAAAATCCAAACCTCTCTCTGGGCGGACACATTTCAGACACCCACTGTCCTTGGAATGTCCAGAGACAGGTGGATGAATGTGTGTCCACGACAGAGAGGCTGGGACGCAGCTGCACTGGGGACAGGGCTATTGTTGGCTCTGACGATGGGGACGGAGGAACTGAGCTCCATCGTGGTGGGAGCCTCGGAGTTAATGAGGTCAGCCACCCAGGAATTGAAAAGAAAAAACCTTGAAAAGAGCTTTGAAATGTTCGCCCGTAAGAGTCCTGGAGCTGCTATCACAAGCTGTCATGTCTGCAGGTCCTATTTCAATAACCGCTCTGCGTGTCCGGCTTGTTAGCGTCACACGCTGGGAGATGTGTCTCGGCGGGTGCGTACGAAGGTGACAGGTAGTGAAAGCCCCAGGCAGGCTGTTCACCGAGGAAGACTCTGGAGAGGAGAGATGCTTAGTACAAAAGAAGAGCAAAGCTCTGGAAGTTTTTGTCTCATTTGATTAATTATCTTAGGTTTAAATTAGAGGAGTGAGATTGAAGAGGCAGCACTTGGGGTGATGAATGGCAGTGACTCTGCTCTCTGGCCCACCAGCAATCCGGGAGACTGAGCTTTGGGCCGATCGGAGACAGATGTTCGCTCCCAGCCTCTGCTCTCTGCTTGCAACCTCATGCCCTGCTCTGGACCTCAAGGCGCCTGCATCTTCCACCAGCTTGACACAGGTGCCTTTAACATGTATCTCTGGACTCAATCTCTCTTCTGAGTGTCTGTCACCCATTTTAAATTATTCACTAGATGTTTCCCCTTGAAACTAAAATTTAGCTTGTGTAAACCTAACTTGCCACCTCCCACCAACGACTGTCTAACCACTCCTAACCTGTCCTGTTTCTGAGAGTGACAGTTCCCCTTTATCCCCATACCACCATAAGGAAATCCTGAGCTTACTGTTGACTTCTTCCTGTTCCCAAATTTTCCATACATAATCCTTGTCAGACTAATATATTCTTCCCCCAATATCCCTTCCCAGGTGTTGGGACCTGAGGCCCTCTTCTTGGCAGCCTCCTGTTACAACATCTGTCTATATGTTGAGCCTGCCTATGGCTCAACCTTTCATAACATCAGTGATTGGCATTACTGAGCCTTTTCCAGAATGTCACATGCTGCGTAGCCTGTTCAGGTCGGCTTCTTTCACAGCAATATGCATTTAAGATTCTTCTATGTCTTTCATGGTTTGATATCTCATTTCTTCTTTGTGCCAAATAGCATTCCATTGTCTGGACATACAACTATTTATTAACCATTTGCCTATCAAAGGACAGCTGGGTGGCTTACAGGTTTTGGCAAAACTGAGCATCCCTAATCCAAAGATACAAAATCTAAAATGCTCAAAAATCTGAAACTTTTTGAGCATTGACACGATGTCACAGTTTACACTTCCATACCCAGTCTCAGGAACTGTTGTCGCTGCTCCGTCTAATGGCTGATGCAGGTGCTTGGGGGATGCTACTATGCTGCTTCTTACTGGGAACATGTAATTTTCCACTGTATAATGGTACATCATGTTGTCTTGCTGTTAAGTACTGATGTGTGAATATATAAGGAAACGATTGCTTGCTGGTAGCATATAAATCGTAAGTCCAGAATAGTGGTTGTGTCAAAGGACCACAGGCTGCCCATGCAGTTGGCTGAAACTGTGACATCTTTGTTTCCTAGAGGTTCATTGCACACAAACTATGTTCATGCACAAAATTATTAAAAATGTATAAGATTACTTTCAGTGTATGTTTGTAGGTATACATGAAATATAAATAAATTTCACGTTTAGTCTTGGGTCCCATGCTCAAGACATCTCATTATGCATATGCAAATGTTCCACAGTCTAAAAACATTCAAAATCTGAAAAACTTCTGGTCCCAAGTGCTTTGGACAAGGGATACTCAGCTTGCATGAATAAGTCCCCTATAAATATCCACCTGCAGGTTTTTGTGTGGTCATGCATTTCCAGCTCATCTGGGTAAATGGCAGAGTACAATTTCTGAAATACTGGCAGGAACATGTTCAGTTTTGTAAGAAATGCTAAACTGTATTCCCAAGTGACTTTCCCTTTTTGAATTCCCAGCGGCAATCAATGAGAGGCCCTGTTGCCCCACAGTCTTGTCAGCACTTGGCGGTTGTGTGTTAATGTTCAGCCATTCTAATAGACGTGTAGTGGCAATCTCATTTTAGTTTGCAATCCCCATATGTGTGATAGCTATTCAAATGGATGTGGAGTATAATCTCATTTTAGTTTGCAGTCCCTGTGATGTGTGATATTGGGCATCTTTCCACTTGCTTATTTGCCATCTGTACATTAGAGAGGTTTCTGTTCAGATATTTTGCCCATTTTTAAAATCAGCTTGTTTTCCTACTGTTGAGTTGGAAGAGTTCTTTGTGGCTGGGCATGGTGGCTTATGCCTGTACTCCTAGCACTTGGGGAGGCTGAGGCTGGAGGATTTCTTGAGGCCATGGGTTCAAAGATAGTCCAGGTAGTGTGGTAAGACCTGTGTCTATAAAAATTAGGAAAAGTTAATCTGGCATGGTGGCAGGTACCTGTAATCCCAGCTATTCAGGAGGCTGAAGCAGGATTGCTTGAGCCCAGGAGTTCAAGGAGTTCAAGGAATTCAAGGCTGCAGTGAACTGTGATCCTGCCAGTGCACTTCTGCCTGGGCAAACAAGCAAGACCTTATTTCTAAAAAACCAAAAAACAACTCCTCCCCCCAAACCGTGTTCTTTGTTTACTTTGGAATAACAGTCTTTTATCAGGTAATGGTTCTTGCAATGGTTTTCTCCCAGTCTGTGACTTGTCTACTCACTCTCTTGACAGCATCTTTTGCAGAGCAGAAGATGGAAATTTTGTTGAAGTCTAGATTATCTGTCCTTTCTCTCATGAATCGCGCCTTTGATGTTGAAGGCAAAAAGTCATTGCCAGACACAAGCTCGAATAGATCTTCTCCTTTTCTCCCATGTTATCTTCTAGGAGTTTTATATCTTTGCATATTATATTTAAGTCTATGATCCATTTTGAGTTAATTTTGTAAAGGATATAAGGCCTGTGTCTAAATGTATTTATTCATTTTTGTTTGTGGACGTCCAGTTGTTCCAGCACCATTTGTTGAAAAGACTATCCTTTCTACACTGAATTGCTTTTGCTTCTTTGTAAAAGATCAGTTGACTGTGTGTGTGGGTCTTTTTCTGGAGTCTCCATCCTAACCCACTAATCTATTGGTCTTGTCTTCCCAGCACCACACTACCTTGACTACTATGGCTTTATAGTAAGTCTTGAGGCTGGGTAATGTTAGTTTTCCAGCTTAGTTCTTCTCCTTCAACATTGTTTTGACTATTCTGGGTCTTTTGTCTCTCCATGAAAACTTTAGGATCAGTTTGCTGATATGTATCGTGTCACTTTCGGAAATTTTGATTTGGATTATGTTGAATCTGGAAAGTGAGGAAGAGCTAATATCTTCACAATAATGAGTCTCTCTATCCATGAATAGGAAGTATCTCTTCATTTACTTGTTCTTTGGTTTAGTTCTCCCTTGATTTCTCTGCTCAGAATTTAATAGTCATATATAGATCTCGTGTATATTTTATTGTATTTACCTAAATATTTCACTTTAGGGCATTCTAACATGAATAGTATTGTGTTTTTATTTATTTTTGTTTTCAGTGAATGGTTGTATTTTACTTTATTTCAGTATTTGTAGAGATTGATAATTTTTCTCTCTTTTTTTTTTTCCAGTGGTAAGACAGTATTTATTTACAGAAAAGAATACAGAAAACACTAAAGCTCCTGGTAGAGAGAGAGAACTCAAGTGGGAAGAGAAAAGTTCTCTCCATTTCTCTCCCAGTCTTTCCCCGTCTCCCCCTTTAGGTTTTTAGTCTCAGGCTATATATAGGTGTATGGGTTCCTTGGCCAGGAAACAAATGGACACAGTCCCTTCCACGGGGGGCAAGGTGAATGAATGTATCAGTGAACGAACACAGTCCCTTCCGGGGCAAAGTGAATGAATGTATCAATGAATGGACACAGTCCAAGCATGGAATTGAGGCCTAGGAAATTCACATGAAATTGACCTAGGCATGAAATGGGGGTTCCACATTTAATCCTAAGTGTAAAGTGAAGGAGACACCAAGGCACAGGTGTCTCCTTGGCAGTTTTTTTGGCTATTGGAGCCTCCAGTGGGGGGAGGTCCCCCTCCTTGCCTGTCATCCAGCCCGCTGGTTCTTCAGCTGGCTGTGGCAGCACCGACACCGCCAAGGAGGAGGTGGCAGGTCCACCAGCTCTGCTGAGCTGGCTAGGGTGCCAAATGTCCTGCATCAGTTCTCCCTCTCCGAGTAGAAACCCCAACTGCTGTTAGGGAAAAGGGGTGAAGATTCAATCTAACTGCTTCCTGCTGAATCGGGCGATGATAGAAGGGAGCAGTTAGGGTTTCTCTGGAGGGAGAGTGATACAGGGGTTCATGGACTGGAATCATTTTTATTGCATGTGGCTTGATGACATTTCTGGAAAACATAAATCTGATTAGTATAATCAGTAATACGCAAAGGTAGAACAGTGTCAGGTCAGAAGCACTTATTCAGTGATGCTAAAAGAAAACCATATTAGGAATTTTTTTGCTGTTTCCTAAATAATAACTTCAAACTTTCTTTTTTTATTATTTTTATTTTTTTGTTGTTGGGGATTCATTGAGGGTACAAAAAACCATGTTACACTAGTTGCATTTGTTGGGTAAAGTCCCTCTTACAATCGAGTTTTGCCCCCAAAAGGTGTGGCACACACCAAGGCCCCAAGACTCAAACTTTCTTTTGGCTCACAAGTGTAGGTGGTCTGTGGTTGGCTGTCTTCATTGTCTGCCTCCATTGAAGATGGAGGGTTCCAGGATTTTACTCGTGAATGATGTATGCAGGAATCGACTCCTATACCTTCAACAACTGTAGAAGAAGACAAGATAACAGGAAAGGGGACTTCCCAAGTTGGGGTTAGGGAAGGTGAATTAGAGAGAAGAGTTTTGATCATGACTAGATCTCTAGGAGGGAAAAGTTCCTATTTTAGTTACTATGTCCCTCCCCAAAAGGGGAGCAGGACTTTCAGGCATGATTAGGGAGGCATGGAGAGAAGAGCAAGTCATTCCAATTGCAGCTTAAAGGCTGGGAGAAAAATTTGGTAACTGGCTTTCCAGACACCCCCT
>CAUYRH010033268.1:0-41047 GCA_963574655.1 Perodicticus potto | reverse complement strand
TCCCAGTAGTGTATTTTTGATACTGCTTCAATTGCCCAGGGGGTCTTCCTCGTATAATATTTGCCCAGACCGATTCCTTCAAGAGTTTTCCCTGTACTTTATTCTAGTATTTTATAGTTTCATGTCTTAAGTTTAAATCTTTAATCCAGTGAGAGTCTATCTTAGTTAATGGTGAAAGGTGTGGGTCTAGTTTCAGTCTTCTACAGGTCGCCAGCCAGTTCACCCAGTACCATTTGTTAAATGGGGAATCTTTTCCCCACTGAATGTTTTTAACTGGCTTGTCAAAGATCAAATAATGGTAAGTAGCTGGCTTCATCTCTTGGTTCTTTATTCTGTTCCAAACATCTACCTCTCTGTTTTTGTGCCAGTACCATGCTGTTTTGATCACTATTGATTTATAGTATAGTCTGAGGTCTGGCAGCGTGATTCCTCCTGCTTTATTTTTATTTCTGAGTAATGTCTTGGCTATTCAAGATTTTTTCTGATTCCATATAAAATGAAGTATTATTTCTTCAAGATCTTTAAAGTATGACAATGGAGCTTTAATAGGAATTGCATTAAAATTGTATATTGCTTTGGGTAGTATGGACATTTTAACAATGTTGATTCTTCCCAGCCATGAGTATGGTATGTTTTTCCATTTGTTAACATCTTCAGCTATTTCTTTTCTTGGTGTTTGTAATCTTTTTCCTCAGTGATTCATTGTTCTCTTTGTAGAGAGTTTCGCTTCCTTTATGTACATTCCTAGGTATTTTATTTTCTTTATAGCTACTGTGAATGTTATTGAGTCTTTGATTTGACTTTTAGCTTGGTGTCACTGGCATATAGGAATGTTACTGAATTGTGTATGTTGATTTTGTAACCTGCGACACTGCTGAATTTATTTATCAATTCCAGGAGTCTCTTGGTGGAGTCTTTGGGGGTTTCTAGATATAAGATTATATTGTCAGCAAAAAGTGATAGTTTGACCTCCTCTTTCCTGATTTGGATACTCTTTATTTCTTTTTCTTGCCTAACTGCTTTGGCTAGAACTTCCTGCACTGTGCTGAATGGGAGTGGTAACAGTGGGCACCCATGTCCTGTTCCAGTTCTGAGTGAGAATTCTTTCAACTATTTTCCATTTACCATGATGTTGGTGTGGATTTGTCATACATGGATTATATAATCTTGAGATATGTTCTTCCTATGTCTATACAACCAACCAATCTTTGATAAAGCATACAATGCAACTGAGGAAAAGAGGCACTAAATTCAACAAATGGTGCTGGGGAAATCAGGTAGCCACATGAGGAAGACTGAAATGGGATCCATGTATCTCAGCACTCACACAAATTATTTCAAGATGAATAAAAGACTTAAATGGAAGACATGAAACCATAAGAAATCTAGATGAAAATGTTGGAAAAAACTCTTCCAAATATTGGTCAAGGCAAAGATGTATGAAGAAGACCCCAAGGGTAATCACGGGCACAACAAAAATAAAGAAGTGAGACTCAGTTAAATTTAAAATCTTCTGCGTAGCTAAGAAAATAATTAACAAGGCAAATAAGCAATCTTCAGAATGGGAGAACAACTATACACCCAATAAAGGGATAGTAGCCAGAATCTACAAAGAACTCAAGCAAATCAGCAAGGGAAAACAAACAAAAAGTGTTTTTCCCTTAAAAAGTGGACAGAAGACAGGAACAGAAGCTTCTTCCCCAGAGAAAATAGACAAATGGCTAAGAAACATACCAAAAGATACTCTATGTCACTAATTATCAAGTAAATGCTAATTAAAACCACTAGGAGATAGCATCTACCCCTGTTAGAATGGCTTATTTTAAAAAGTCCAAAAACAATAGATACTGGTGTGAATGCAGAGAGAAAGGCATGCTTACGCACTGTTGGTAGGAGTACAAATTAGTACAACCTCTATGGAAAACAGCATAGTGATTCCCCAGAGAACTAAAAGTAGACCTACAATGGGATCCCAAAATCCCATTTGTGAGTGTTTACCCAAGGAAGTCATTTCATCCAGAAGACACCTATACTCAAACGTTTATTGCAACACAATTCATAATTGCAAAGATGTGGAATCAACTTGAGTTCCATTAATTCATGAGCAGATTGACAAACTGTGGGATGTGTATACTATGGAAAAGTCCTCAGCCATGAAGAAGGATGAATTAAGGCCTTTTGCAATAATTTAGAAGGAATTGGAGATTACTATCCTAAGTGAACTATCTAAAGAAAGGGGAAGAAAACACCACATGTACTTGCTGTTAAACTGGAACGAGGGAAGTAAAACTCAATAGAAAACAAGCAGGAGGGTAGGGGAAGAGGGAACGCTTGAAAACTTACCTAATGAACACTATCTGGCCACACTTATAACCCTGTTGAAGCATTAAAAAATGCATTCATGTAACCAAAACGATATTCCTGTAATATTAAAAAATATACTAATCCATTTAATCAAAATAAATAAATAAATAAATAAATAAATAAAGGGAAAAAAGAAAGCATAGAAATTGTATAAAGTAAAATAAAACATTAATCACGAGAAATGATGTTAAAGGATTAAAGTCACCCATTAAAATACACAGATGATATGATGGAGTTTTTTTAAAAAATCAATCTCTGTGCTGCTTAACAATGGGATCAAAAAGAGTATACAGTAGACAAACACAAATGAATTTAAGCACTGTAGTAAAATTGATATCATAGAAAACCATTTTAAACATAAGAATATTTAATGTGTTGAAGTAATTCCTCAAATTCTTAAAAGATACAATCTCTCCTCACATATAATAAACTTTTGCCTATGACAATATTGCTTTAATTAGATATTTAAAAACTGAGACTGGGCATAGTGACTCACATTTGTAATCCGAGCTACACAGGAGAAACACTTTAGCCCAGGAGTTTGAGACTAGCTTGAGCAACAAAGCAAGATTTTGTGTCCAGAAAAAAAGAAAATGTCAGAAAAATATGAAGAAATGTAAAAATCTAATATTTTAATTTGAGAATAATATGCCCATAGCAAATCAACAGTAAACCAAAAATAAAAATATAGACGCTTTAAAGCACACAATTAACAATTTTTATTTAATAGACAGTAAAGAAGTTTCCATACTAAAAACAGAATTTCAACTTTGAACATAAAATAAATTCAGTACTTCACAATTTATGAGGCTCCATGGAACAGAGATGGTAGCAACCAATTCTGAGTGAAAGGGAAGAAGATACAGTGTATTCAAGGTAGACCAGATGATTCTAGGAAGAGGGAACAATATGTTTAAAGCTATCCTTCAGTTTCTGCCAGCCCCAAGTCTCTAAGTACACTATATACACCCTACCTGCCTTTACGGCTATTTAATTACTCCCAGGAAATGTGTTAGATATTGGAAAAACTAAGTTCATGCATTAAAATTATAGCAATGGAAGAAGGATGCAGTAAAGGTAAGCATTTAAATTTAATTTCTGCTTCAGCTATCACTAGTGCCCTGAAATATAGTATAATAGAAACTATTTTGAGTTTTTTTAAACACTAGAGATAGGTATAGTATATGTACATGCAGAATATGTATATACATGTGCATTTACACACACCCATTGTATTATGTACAGGTATTGTGTGTAAATATAGTGAGGTATATACATGTAAGTGCATATAAACACATACCTACGTATAGAGATGCATGTTTTGTGTGCGTGTATGCACATATATGTTCATGTATATGTACATGTATACATTATGTATTATGTATCATAATACTAAGATCGCTATAACAGAAACTCTATTCCTTTACTGGCTTTTAGGATATTTCCACCAATGACCTCAAAGGTGAACTATTCTTAAAAACTTGTCATTGATGCTGGTTGTAAAGCCCCAAATAAAATGAGAGAAAACACAAACTTCTGTGTAAAACATTGCAGAATAAGAAGGAGAATCTTTTTTGTGGCAAATTGGCCTTAATTCTTTTTTTTTTTTTTTTTTTTTTTTTTTGCCAGGGCTGGGTTTGAACCCTCCACCTCCGGTATATGGGGCCAGCACCCTTCTCCTTGAGCCACAGGCACCACCCTTTTTGTGGCAAATTGGAAGGTGGATTTATTGATAGTTTCTTGATCCTTGCTGACATGGCAGAACTCCTTCAAGGGCATAACCTGCACTAGTTTATTCTAAAAATGTTCCTGGCATCTGCATTTAGTCTTGCCTTTCTAAATAATATTATAATAGTGTCAAACTGCACCTTATTTCACTAAGTTCTATGGACCTGATAAGGCAGGGAGGAAGATAACACTCCTAAGAATCGTGCTATGAACTGAATTGTGTTCCATCAAAATTCATAACATTGAACCCCTAACTACTGATATTATGACATTTGGAAATGGTGCCTTCAGGAGTTAATTAGGAAGAGGTCATAACAATGAGGCCTTCATGGTGGGATTATCGCTCTTCTAAGAAACACCAGAAAGAGAGGGTAATCCTCTATAATTCAAAAGGAGAGCCCTCACCAGACCTTGACCATGATGGAACAAGGATCTCAGATGGTTAGAAAACAACTCTGTTGTTTAAGCCACACAGAGTATTTTGTATGGCGGTGTGAGCTAACTAAGACAAGGGGTATCACAAACCAGCCAGGGACAAGAAAAATGCTCCAGGTTAGTTAGCTTTACTTAGACATACGTGTAAGGATGATCTTATCTAGATGTAAACTCATATACGAAATATATTTTATAACTCATCACAAATAAAAGCCCCACTGGTACAGTGTCAAATAACGCCAACAGAAGTCTTTAAATGCTAATTCTTTGGTAACCTCCTGGATTGCTCCAATCAAGTGGAATAGCCTAGGTCCTGTGTCACACACTGTAACCTCATAAACCCTGCTCTTGGCCAAATTCCCAGTACCTGCTTTCACCCCAGTTTCTGTGTGAAACCCCAGAGACAGTCTTCTTAACCTAGACAAACCCACAGTAAGCATGCAACTCTAAGAAGTTGTTGCCAACATTTTTTTGTTCTTTTTCTAACCTTTGCACAAATATGAATAAGACAAAGTGCATCCCAGAGGCACAGCAAGCCCATTAACTCTGCTTTCTGCCGCCAACTAACAAATGGAATGAGAATCTCTCTAACAGAGAGTGTCTTACATACCACTCAGTCCTTAGTCATGCAGCTCTTTTCAAGCACTAGAGGACTGGGACAAAGAAATTCCTTTTTTTTTTTTTTTGTGCAGTTTTGGCCCAGGCGCCAGGCTTGAACCGGTATATGGGGCTGGCGTCCTACTCCTTGAGCCACAGGCGCCACCCAAGAAATTCCCTTTTTTCTAATCTTTTGTATTGTACTTCTTATCCTCTTTTCTATCTCCTCTCACTTTTCCATATTTTTTATATTTAATCATCCTCCTCTAATAATCCAAAAGAAGAGCCCTCACCAGACCTTGACCATGATGGAGCTCTGATCTCAGATGGTTAGAAAACAACTCTGTTGTTTAAGCCACACAGAACCTCTTTCTGTTCCTCATGATTTGTCTGTTTCTTTATTCTTTTTTCATTCATGTTTAACTAACCTACCTTTTTTGGCTTAAAAAATATATATTTTTCTCTTCATCTACTAACTTCAAAACATACAGAATTCTAGGTAGAAATTTTAAATGGTTGCTTCCCATGCATACTGAAAATGGCCTACTTCTCTCTCCATCTCCCCAAGAATGCACACTTCCTCACATTGCCCAGACAGCTCCAGTTTTATTTGTGGACTTTCCACTAATAAACATGACTTGTCCCACCTGATGAATTTGAAACAGGGAATAAAGTAAGAAGGTAGAGGGAGCTGCCTTTCATCACCAAAAGGATGGCTATTTGGCGGGTACCAAGCATGAAGCCTTGATGGATTGTTTTGGTCGATTCTCACTGTACCCCATTAAAGCCTACATCCCTTGTGTACTAAATTCAATGATGTGTGTTTGTGAATATTTTCCATATGAATGACATTGGATTTAAAGACATTTCCTGAATCTGAACACTTTACCATGCACTGTTTAATTGCAATAACTTTGACGAAAAAATGTCTCAGAATACCAGTAGTCTATAAATCTGTGATTTTCTATAAAAGGAAGAAAAAATTGAATGTTCAAAGCTGTTATTCTTACCAAATATAAAACTGCATATTTTAATATCCAGAATCTCCTGGATAATTGTGTAAAATTTGAGTTCCTTACCAATAGGTGATACTGGGATGTTGAAAGTTACTCCAGAGAATAAAGATTCTCAGGCTCTGAGATCTAACTTTGGCCATTTGTCTGACTAACTAAACATCTTGGACAAATTATTATACTACATGCTGGCTAACTTTTCTGTTTTGACTACAAAAGCTGGTAATCAGGTATAGAGAAGCAGCATGCATGGCAGTTGAAGCAAAGACTGTGTATTCCAATACTGGTGCCAACTTGGCCATTCATTTGTTATATATCCCTGGGAAAATTATTTCTCTTTTTTCTATAGGAGGATACAATTTTTAGGTTACATTGTTCTCACTTCCAAGGTAAAAGCTCAAGTTGTAGATGAGCCCCTCACTTAGGGGGGTATGCTGAATACCATCCAATTGTGTACATTAGGTGAATTCCCACAAAATGCCCTCACTCCTCCTGCCAATCATCCTCAGCCCTCTTTTCCCTTCTCCCCACATCCGCTTGCAAGACTATATTTGTGTTTTATCATTCCTATGAGTATGTATTTACATATAGGTTTCATATTACTATTGAGTCTATTAGTGTTTTTTTTTTTCATTCTTGAGATATGTTAATAAGAAGAATGTGTTTTGACTACATCCAGGAGAACATAAAAAATGTAAAGTCTCCATCTTTCTTACAGCTGAATTGTATTCCATGGTATACATATACCACAATTTGTTAATCCATTCATGGGTTGGTGGGTGTTTGCTTCTATGACTTGGCGATTATGAATTGAGCTGCAATAAACATTTTGGTGCAAATGTCTTTGTGGTAAAATGATTTTTGTTCTTCTAGGTAGATACCTAGTAATGGGATTGTGGAATCAAATGGAAAGTCAACTTTTAGTTCTTTGAGAATTCTCCATCCTTCTTTGCATAATGGTTCTATCAGTTTGCAATCCCACCAGCAGTTTAGAAGTGTTCCCTTCTCTCCACACCCTGGAGCAACACCAAAAATAAATAACTGAGATTTGATTAAGCTAAAAGCTTCTGCATACCACAAACAAAGCAAACAGACAGCCTATGGAATGGGAGAAGTTTTTGCGTGTTATGAACTTGACAAATTCTCTTAGCCTCAATTTCCTCATCTGTAAAAGGGGATAAGATGTATGTCTATTTATTAGAATTTTTAAAGAATTTAAGGAGTTAATGCCCTTAACTTTAATTTAAGGAGTTAATACCCTTAAGTAACTGTTCTAATATATAAAACTTAGAACAGTTTCTAGTACATAAGAAGCACTAAGTATAATTTAGCTATTATTCTTGACACTAACTCAGTCACCTCCCTGAAAACTACACTGAGTTTCTCGGGCATCATTCTGTATCTCTACTCAGTCATTTGAAGGTACAGATTCTTCAATAATCATGTTAGCTCCTTTCTGGAAGTTGATCAACATACTGGGCAAATGTCCTGCAGCATGGTCTTATGACCATATATGTGAGTCATTACAAAAGTTTTAACACACACAAAAATCAAAAAAATGTAAAATCCACGTGGATGGAACAAAATGAAGCCCTCCCAGCAATACTCTTAAACTGAGCATGTTAAAACTTGCAGAGGCAAATTAGAAAGGACACTGTCAACTCTGTTTCTTGGAAGTGAAATAATGAACCATAGCACAGTCTGTCTCAAAACTTTCATAATTAGAAATTCTAGAGTTTTTGTTTAAAACCAGGCTGTGGCCATTAGTTGATAATTTTGTATTGATTAACTTCCGGATTTAAAAAATGTGAAATATGGAGGCTGGTCGGCCTAAGAAATTATGGTCCCTGAATTTCAAATAATGAATTCTTGTTATAGATACTTTGATTTTGTCATTCAATAAAATTAAAATCAAAGTAGCTTATTGAGTACCTATATAATAAAACACGGCTAGGTAGCTATACATCAATAATAAATTAATTTGCTAGCGTTGATTTTAAATACACCATATCAAGATTCAATTTTTTATTAGTATTTGGAGGCACTATATAGATTTAATGTGGGAAACTGAGGCCATACTCCTGGTATTTGAAATCTATCTCCACCACCTACCAGCTACATGATCTTGGGTAACTTACCCTCTTTTCTCTACCTCAGTTTCTTCATTATAAAATAGAGAAATAACTTAATCTCTTTTTGATGATGAAAACTAAATTATATATATAAAAAAACACTTAGAATAGTGCCTGGCATGTAGTAGACACAAAATCTACTTACATTATTATTTCTCACTCATTTTTTTTTTTCCAGGTCAATATTCTGTATGATATTAATGGTCTTATTCTAAAATCAAATGGCATTTTAGTAGTCATTTAAATTTAGTTTATTTTAATGGATCACTTAATGGTGATCTTTGCATCACCATTACATACACCCACAAAAAAAAATTGATTAAGACACACAATAGCTAGAGAACGTACTTGAAATGAAATAAACTTATTTTGGTCATATCCATAGTCCATGGCAGCTACCTCTCCTGGGTACAACTAGTACAATTATATCTATCCTCTCCTCCTCAGTGGGGTTCATTGAAGACTCACTATTCCAGGGTCAAGTGTCAGTAGCAGAAGGGCTCAGGGTAGCATATTCTTAGATTTCTTGGACCTTGAGTCTATCAATTTCCTTCCTTGCGTTTTCATCAAATGTAAGCATGTAGGATAGAGAGAGGGAAGAGTGAAGAATTCTGAGACTAAAAAAAGAGGAGAGAATACAGGGTAATGGAGTTAGAATTAAGGCAGTATTAATTAAGATTCAGATAAAAGAAGAAAGAGAGAGAGGGGAAGGAAAGAAGGCCTTACCTACTTGTGATCAACCACCCTGCAGGCTTTCTCAAACTACTCAACAGACTGAGATTTGTGGCTGGGTACTGGATAGCATGTGTTAACTTTTCCCTCCTTTAGCTTTTCAGTCATTTTTTCATTCATCTATTCACTCAATATGTCATTATACAGCACTTTCTCTGGGCAAAGGAACCATCCTATGAGACACTGGGACCTGGATAAGGGACCGGTGAATTACCAGTATGAAAAAAACACATGATTCCTGATCTTAAAGTGTTTGTAGTCTAGTGGAAGAAATTGCTAAGGGCCCAGAAACATTACAATAGAGCCCTGAGTTAATGATTGTAGATGTTAGAGGTGCAGAGAGGGAGGAATGGTTAGTTCTGTCTGGGGAAATTAGGGTCATTTTTACACAGGATTTAACATGATTCAGTCTCTTAAGGACAACGAATTACTTCCTACCTGGAAATCAACCATATTTCGCAGGGCCTGAGACATGCGGAAACGGGATGTGTTCTGGAAGCGATAGCTCACTGATGGCTGTAAAGAGGGAATGTGGGTGGAGGCAGAAGACCTAGAGGAAGAGGTGGGAGTGGTTGATGCATTGTGTGCTCAAATAGGTTTAATATGTCTCTTTCATCTTTCTTCTCTTCTTCCCACCATCCTCCCTAGTATGACTAAACGAGAGCTGCTTGGAAGTTCCTGTTTTGGGTTCTGGAGAAGGCAGTGAATCTCTGCGACTCTGAGAATAGCCTGGGGTGACCTGAGAGCATCTGGAAGGACCATTTTCAGTCTCCAAGCTGGGACCGTTGAGTGGCTAATAGTGTCATCAAGTGACTCAGCAGGATTGGTGTCTGTTTTTGGATTTTTCTCATGTCATAGCTAATAATGTCAGCGAAACATAAAGCATTGCTTACAAATTATTGTCAGATGGACTTTTTAAGTTGTTTTATTCAAAATTGTATTCACGGTGCGCTGGCATAGATAGGCAGCCCCATGTGCATGTGTATTTGTGCTCTTATGGCACATAGGTCTCACGAACTCTGAAAAACAGGCATGTTCTTCTAATAGTCTTAGTTGCACATATATTTGTGTATTTAAGACAAGAGTATAGTGGAGGCTTTTCTGACCTTGGAAGTGTCAAAAGCTTTATCAGGGGACAAGGAGATGCTGAGAATGTAACAGTATCTATCCAGCTATTTCTTCTCCAGTCGATAGTACGGCAAGGACTCAGCTTTCCTCTAGCCACCTTCTTCCCTGCTAATGCCTTTCCAGCATGGCTGAAACAACACTCTTTCCTCCTGTATATTCTACTCTAGATCATGCAAAAACCTTCAGTCTGGCAGAAAGAGGTAGCTCAATCAAGAGAATTCTTTGTCAATGTTTTCCTGGGACTCACCCCAGTAACATTCCCTGGAAACTCTGTCTGCCAGACTATATGAAAACACCAAATAGCTTACTAGAAAAGAAAACCTATATGAAAAACAAGGAGTTGCCAAAAGCAGTCTCATTGGAGTATAAGCTCAAAAATGCAAAGAGGAACAAGAAACTAACCGGTTAACACATTAAGAAGCATCTCAATATCTGGCCACTCAAAATTGAGTTAAAGTAAGAGAAAAAAAAAAAACACCATACCAACACATTAATTTACACAATGAGATTTGTTTATTAGGTCAGTCTACTAGATCGTGATGCTCCCCAAAATTTAATTTGCACATTTCAACATGATCTGCTCTTAAGGCATAAGAAACTAAAACTGAATAAATTTCCTTTTGGCACCTTATTAAAAAGTTCTTATAGAATCTCAGTGTAATAGTTCATCACCAATTTTGTGTGATTCTCTTGAAAACTTTTAGCAGAGAAAATCTAAAAATGTTCACTTCAGCAGTAGAGGTCATAAATACTTCGCCAGAGCAATAAAACAGAACAGAATTTTGGAAGTTATAATTTTAGTAGTTATAATTGTACTTTGTAAAAGGAAGGCCTTTGGGACGCAGAATAAATGCAAAACTCAGACTGTCTAAGTAAACTGTTGCACTAACCCATCTGCAAGTGGTAAATGATCCCCAGTCCCAGGAGTGCTGCGTTATCCGAGGGGTGTCCAGTGATTAAAGGTAAGAACGTGGCTAAAATCCAAGGGAGCACTGAACATTAATGATGGCTGGAAATTGTCAACAATTTCTCTGAAAGTTTGATTCCTTTCAATGTGCTCACGTTAGCCAGGCCCAAATTTCAGCGGATTGTCTACGGTCCGTTCCTGGTGTGCCAAGTGAGAGAGGCCCAGAGGGTCAAAAGGAGAATTTGGCTTTCCATTGGCCCCAGAAGAAGTTCAGACTGAATGAAATTGAAACAATAATCCTATTACTTGAAAATGATAATCCTATTATCTAGAATCCCCTCAGGCTCTCACAAAAAATAGACATGCACTGAGGCCATTATCCTTAAATGCAACTGATCATTGCAAAGCAACATAAAAATTACATTTGTGTTTGCTCTGATGCATCACTTTTCTGTTTAGTACACATTTGCATAAATCTTCTTTTATATTTATGTGTCTGGGTCTTGGAAACTCCCAAAATGTCAAGGCTGTACTTATTGGATTTCCCACCTCAACCTCCCCCCACATCCATACACACACATAAAGAGTATTGTACATTTGAAACACAAAGGACTACTATTTCATACCTACATCCATAATTTTGTATAATATTTTAAGCTATCAAAAATGTCCACATCCTCTTTTTTCCCCCACCTACTTGTTGAATTGTCCCCCCAGCCCTAACCTAATTTGATTGGTATACCCTAAAAAAATTAATGATTACAGTATTGAATGAGGGTGGGAGGGATAAGGAAGTTACATCTGAAGAGCAGATGAAAAAAGTTTTCACGCGAGGAGGCCCAAGCTTCCAATTTTTTGTCAACATTTGATTGTGGCCTATTAAAATGCCAAATCTCTTTGCAATATTGTGCTATGTCTTCACAGCTTAAAATAGTCACTGTGAAATAGTCAATCCACCCCAGTTTTCCCATCTGAAAATAATAACACATTGTACCTTGTGCTGTTGCTTCTAATTTTTTTTTTTTTTTTTTTTTTTGGTTTTTATTATTGTGTAACTGAAATGTCAGCCTCTTGCTTCTAAGGGTCACCTTGTAGTTTATTTGGAAAATAAAGGAATCCGAGGGTTGGTCTCATGTCTTCTCCTGAGTCATCAACTTGGCAGTGCTGTCCATGTCATGTGCTCCCTCATCTTTGCTTTCTCTGTGGCCTCTGGTCACTGCCCTGTTCTTTGCTCTTCACCACCTGCAACTTGGGGATATGGTACCAGTTCCAGAAGGGGTCGCACCCTCCATCACTAATCGTCACTTTGCTTCTATTAATACTCACCCACAAAGTTTATGTGTGTTATGGATTCTGCTGCAGTTTTGGGTATTGGTCCAAGTAAAACTCTTGAGCTGTCTCTCAGAAAAAACAATAACAATTAAAAAAAAACTTGCCTGAGACTCACATAGGTTGGTTTTATCCATGGCCTTTTCTCAGTCTGGGCTTCCTGGAATATAGTAATCATCCTGTAAGACATTTCCCAAAGATACAGTAGAGAATCCAAAGTGAGGCTATGAGAACTAGGGGTGGGGACAACTGTATTGGGCAGGAGAAGGGTCTGCAGAAAATTGTCCATAATGGGTATTGGGATCCAAGCCTCTTAGCCAGTGTGATGTGAAGCCAGACTAGGCCCTTGGATGGACATGTATTGTTTTTGCACACCCAGCATCTTTCCCTTTATACTTGTAATAGCATCTTGAGTTTCTTTGGGGATCATACCACCAATTCCATTCTATGTGGTTTAGGTGGGGCTGGCCTAACCTCTGGAATCAGAGGAGAGTTCATGACCAGATATGGACAACTGGTATTGTGAT
This sequence comes from Perodicticus potto, assembly GCA_963574655.1. Classification (NCBI taxonomy): domain Eukaryota; kingdom Metazoa; phylum Chordata; class Mammalia; order Primates; family Lorisidae; genus Perodicticus; species Perodicticus potto. The sequence goes on along the minus strand of CAUYRH010033268.1, from coordinate 28,155 downwards.
CTGTCCACGGTGTTTGGTCAATCGCTCTTTGCTCTAATCTATGTAATCCCAGGAATTTCCTTAGAGCAAAGAGGGAAGATAAGTTGTGTGTGTGTGTATGAATCTAAGATAGCTAGCAGAAAGGGAGAAGTAAATCTGAGCTTCCATCAAGAACCATAAAATCACAAAAATGAGTTCACCTCAGAGGAAAGCAGAGCTAAGATTTGAAGAGAAACTGGCTTTGGTGATGGCATCTGTACTGTTGGAATTTTAAATATGGGAACCAAGTTTTTCTTTTTCACTTAGGCCAATTTGAATCGATTTTCTATAATTCACAATCCAACGCTTCCTGATGGTATTAATATATTCTTGAATTATTTTATTTACACCAGTTCTCCCATGGATAACAGAATAAATGTGCACGTACACACACAGATACCCAGACACATACACTTCCCATGGACAAACAATAATCTCAAAAATATTGCAGTATAAATTAATATCAAGAGAGAGGCATAGGGTGCTGGGTGCAGTGGCTCACACCTATAATCCAGGCTGAGATGGGTGGATTGCCTGGGTTCACAGGTTTAAGACCAACCTGAGCAAGATCAAGACCCTGTCTCAAAAAAATAACCCAGCATTCTGGTGGGCACCTATAGTCCCAGCTACTTGGGAGTCTGAGGCAAGAGAATTGTTTAAGCCAAAGAGTTAGAGGTTGCTGTAAACTGTGATGCCACAGCACTCTACCAAGTCTGACAAAACGAGACTCTGTCTCAAAAAAAAAAAAAGAGAGAGAGAAGCACTTTTTGTAACTATAATATGCACAGATAACTATATGAACTGTCTGTACTTTATATTATTATGCATAAAGTTTCACTTTACATTTCTTCTTTCTTCTTTCCAAACAAAAATCCTAGATTTTAGTGGTGCAAAAGAAATGGCCTCCATTAGAATCCTGTGCCAAGTACAAAAATACCTATTTCTTTGGTTATATAAAAAGTTAGCTGAAATTGAAATGAAAATTTGTGAGATTCCAGGTCAAGTTATTAGACAGTTTCACCCCTCCCCCATCTCCCCTTACCTCTAGAATCATGAGCTCACAGCATAGGATTTAATTTTCTGTTCAAATTCAAGAACGAGGAAGAGGGCATAGGGCTGGGCTGGTTTAACCAATGTTTATAAAGAATATGAAATCTATTTACATTTTTCTAAATTCTTTATGATCTTTCTTGATACACATATATTCATCTCCATTTATGAGAGGAGAGTGGTTTATATTAGATAGAAATAGTCTGGCAGAGGGAGGGAAGGTTGATAAATAACCATACTACTCTAGAGCAGATGGTGTTTGTTGTGAAATCTTTATCATTGAGTTGAAGATATGATTTAATTAATTATGCTCAGCTTGAATGGAAAATATTTCGAAATTATCTTATTTTATGTGGAGAATATTTGTCAAAAGGCAAAATATTTTAGCAAACCAAAGTTTGGTTGCCCATGCTTCTATTAACTTGTTCCTGGCAGAGTGTTTCGTGTGTGTGCATAGCGAGCCTAGGTAATGAAGGCAGAGGGGAGGGAGGAACTTCTACCATTCTTCTGTCTCCCCCTTGAAGGGGAATGAGGGTGGTGAACAGGGGATAGAATCCCAGTTTGGGTATCAGGAATTATTCTTATTCAAAAGACTTCAGTATGTGTTTTACATTAATATGATGCTGAATAATAGGTAGTTCCTTTTTTGTTCAGTGTTGATCAAATGCAACCCTTGCCTCCAAGATCAGTGTAAGAATTTGTTTAGCTCACGAATAATTACTTGGCTCTCAGTCCAGTGTACATTCTGATTCAACATATATATTTAGCTGTGTTTTTTTTAAAGTATATCAAAGTGTTACAGTATCAGGAACAAAGAATTTTGTATCTTCTTAAATAACCCCTCTGTTTTCTAGCAATTGACTTCAGCAATTGCTTTTAGCCAGTCTGAAGTAGATACAAGATTTTTAATTTGATCAGGGTAGAAAACAATAGTTATTTACTTATCTTAGTTAGGTATTTAACTGCTTGGATCTTAACCTCTGAAAGATGGTTGCCTTTAGCCTAATGTGTGATACATTTCTATGGAATGAAAAGCTTTTCCCTTTCCCTACCTAGCCCTCCCACTTAAGCAGGTCTGTTTCACTCCCACTAGATGCTACCTGTTTGGTTTGACTATTCATTGAGGGCTATTTGTTCTTTCTCAAGGCCTCTCCATGGATAACAGAGCTTGTTCTTGGCTCACTTTCCCCCCACTGGTAAAAGCCAAAGTATTCAGCATAGCATTTGAGAACCTCCATGATCTTTAATCTTAATTTTTATTAGATTGAACTATATACATTCCCACCCATGCAGATATCCATGTACCCGTTTTACATGTTGAGCACATTCTCTATTCCTGTAGCATCATTTACAAATACATACTCATGATAGCTTTCTAATCAATGATTATTGTCTAACAGCATGTTTATTACTTTTCTTGCTAATGAATTAGATTCTGCTAAAGGTTTTACTCATGCTATACAAGTTTTCTTCTTAGAATAAATTCCGTATGTTCACAGTAATTATTTTAATTTGAAATATTCAGTTTTAAAATTGCATATAGAATTTTCCTAAAGTATTCATAAATAAGTCAAAATTATGTTAGTTTTTAGACTTTTTAAATGTTGGCACTAAAATTGAACGTGTTTCATAAAGTGAATGGGATAATGGAATATTTTGCTTGTCTACATTTTCCTAATTCATATCACAAAAGAAACATTTATTCTATAGAAGTTTTTAGACAAAAGTCTTTGGGGATCAGATTCTGATAATAATTGTAGGAATAATCCTCTTTTTTTTCTTAATGCATCACTTTGGTAACTGTGTATTTGTGCTAGAAGATTTCTTCTGTTTATATAGTTGTCATATTTGTTAGCCCAAATAAGCTATTATATAGCCAATCGGCTATTAAAAAGAATAACATTTCTTTTGCCCCAGTAGCTGGTTGGAAAAACCATCTAAAAGGAATATCTCTCACTGGTTAAGAACATAGACCCTTGAAGCCAAATCTCCTTCCTGCCAATCATTAGTGTCTCCTTAGCTCAGTATTCAACTTTTCTATGTCCCAGATTCTTCACCCTTAAAATGATGACAATAATATTACAAATATTGCAAAGGTGCTGTAAAGATTAAGAGTGTTAGTATACAGAGACTTACATATGTCTTGTGGGTAGAAAGTGTGACTACTTCTTTATCTATCATTTGTCTAACAAATACGTCAAACATAAGAGGTCTAAAATAGAATTCAGATTCACTACCAATCTCCAAAACCTGCTCCTTCTACAATCCTCTTCTCAGTCAACCATACACCATTTTCACAAAGTTGCTTACTCCAAAAAACTACTAGCTCTCACTGACTTTCTTTCTCCCTTCATCTTTAACATCTAATCTATCAAAAAGTCTTATCAGCTCTGAAATTAAAAATATCTTCAAGGTTGTACAACTTCTCACTGCTTCCATCATTGCTGTCCAAATCCACGGCATGATCACCTTTACTATGCCATGTTCTCCTTGATAACCAGGTCCCACTGCTATTGCCACTTCGTCCCATTCTCCACTCAGGGGCCAACAGCTGCTCCTCAGAAAACAAATCGGATCAAGTTTGCTCGCTGCTAAAATGTACTTGGGTCTTTTTTACAACATTTAAAATGAATGTTCTAAATTCTTCCTTCTGATTTGAAAGGCTTGTGTACACTGGGCCTACATCACCTCAACCTCGTCCCTTTCTCAGGTCCCTCTTGCTCCAGGCACAGCATCTTCCTAAAGGTGGGTGTCTTCAAATACACCAAGCTGGTTTCTACCTTGTCCTTACAGTTTGCTATTTGCTCTGCCTAGAATGCTTTTCCACAAGACCCCTGATAGCTGGTTGCTTCTCTTCTTTTATCTAGCTGTGATCTTAGAGAGGTCTTCTCTAAATTGACCCCTCTGTAATTATTTATTCTGCATATTTCCCTCGTAGCACTACTTACTTTGATCTGAAAGTATATTATTTGTTTAGTATTTACATGGTTATGGCCTTTCTCCATAGGGGCAGGAGCTCAAATTTTTGGTGTTCTGGGTGGAGACAATCAGTGCCCATACAATGCACTGAAGTTCTCAATCAATATTTATTCAATTAGTCACTATTTAACAAATACTCCATTAACTAGTTTTTCCTTTGCAACTCCTCACTCTAGCAGGTCAGGCCTATAATTCTAGCCCTCAGGGAGGCTAAGGCAGATAAGGAGTTTGAGACCATCCTGAGAAAGACTGAGAACCTAGCTCTACTAAAAGTAGAAAAATGTGGCCAGGCACGGTGCTTTACATCTCTAATCCTGGCACGCTAGGAGGCTGAACCTGATGGGTCACCTGAGCTCAAGAGGTGGAGACCTGCCTGAGCTAGAATGGGACCCCCATCTTTAAAAAACTAACTGGGTTATTGTGGTAGGTGCCTGTAGTCCCAGCTGTTTGGGGGGCTAAGGCAAGAGGATCATTTGAGCCCAAGAGTCTGACTTTGCTGTGAGCTACGATTACATGGACTCTACCAAGGGCAACAAAGTGAGAGTCTGTCTTAAAAAAAATAATAATAATAAATAAAATAAAATAAAATAACAGTAGAAAAATTAGGCAGGCACTGTAGGCTAAGACAGAAGGATCACTTGAGCTCAGAAGTTCAAGGTTTCTGTGAGCTAGGCTGACACTACTACACTCTAACCCAGGGCAACAAAGTGAGAATCTGTCTCAAAAAAAAAAAGAAAAGATTAAACTATTACAGCTACTCACTGCTCCTCCCCTTCTCACCCCTCTTCCCCTATGGTTAATGCAACCAGGCCTCTCTCCTGCATGGAAGGCCTGAGCCTTTCCCTATCTTGAAAATTCCACCTGCTTTAAATTCCTCCAAGACAAAACCAATCTGGGTGTGCTCAGCATTGGTCATCTGCCATATACATAATCGATCTGAAAATTTGAAAATTAGTATTTTTGTCTTCTCTCTAAAAATGAGCTGAGAAGTATAACTTTCTTGAGTGCTTTTCCACAGAATTTATCTTCTACTGACAAACGTAGGATACCTGACACGTGAAGGGGAAGTTTAAGTATCTTCCACCTCAGGCGTATTTCTCACATACTTCTAGGTTCATAAACACAGCCAAAATTTTAATTCCCCCAAATGCCTGTCTTATCAACACATTCATTCAGGAGATGCAAAGAAAGGTGTTGAAGAAATGTTAAATCCCAAAATAAGGGAGGAATCATCTTCATTATTTAATAAAAGGTGATCTGAATAAATAAGGAAATATCTGTGTCTATCTGCAGTACATAGTAAAAACATGGCACTAAGATTGCTCCTAAATGAGAGATCCAAAGTGTTTTGAGAGCCTGGTCATTCTCCTGTTGAGTTGCAAAGGCGAAACAAGATCCCATAAGTAATAATTCTCACTGATAATAAAAAAAAGAATGAGTACACACAACTAAGCCTCCTTGTTGCTATTTAACTCACTTCTCTTACCATGAAAATAGTATCACTTGACAACAAGGGGCAGAAAAGAAGTGTTGAGAATCAATCCTTTGGCCTGTTGCCAAAATAATAAAGTCAACTCCAGGACAAATTTAATTCCTTACTCAAAAACATTTGCTTCACACAACACTAGATAGCCTCTAATCGTTGATATGACACAGATACTGATATTGAAAACGATATGAAAGAATACCAACAAACCTAGATACTGCAGCAAAGAGGCAAGTCTAATCTAAAAAATAATGGTTAATATAAAAATATTTAATTTTAAAAGGCTAGATATGTCTTTAAAACACCTGTATGTTAGAGTACTCATCTCCCTTTGTAGCAATTTCATTTCCATTAACGGCTGTTTCCCTCCATGGGCCTTTTTATAGGCTTGGATCATGGCTCATTTATCTTTGACCCTCCTATTTCCGACAAAGTATTTGCCACAGATTTGTGATTACAAAAGTGCACTAGGAGTAAATGAACAAACACTTGCATTCATAAATCGAAGTAGTATCTTTCTTCCTTTCATTGGTAAAAAATATTGGGCATTTATGAATCACCTTCTGAATTTCTTATTATTTTAATATATAGAAGGAGTGCTACTACTATGGAAATATCATAAATTATTGATAAAATGAAAGTAACTACTCAATGTCATTTTAAATAAATGGGATATGATGGAAAAAGCATTGTCATCATGGAAAAAGGGGAGAAAATGAGACTTGATATTGAAGTTGCCTCTCCATTCCTAGTACGACTGCATGAACCTGAGAACTTATCATATTATAGCTTTTTACTCCAGAGGAAACACAAATTAGTTAAGGATAATAAAACCAAGACTCAGGTTTGTGTTTGTGGGTTGAACTGCCATATGGAATAAGAATACATTTTCTGAGGCATATTTGTATAGTGAAACAGCCAAAATACCACAGATGCATAGCACCAGCTCCGAGCTTTCTGGCTCCTCCAGGCATTTCTGTGGCTTGGCAGTGATAAATGCAGGTGAGATAGAGGTTGCAGTTAGGTTCAAATTACAACAAACACTGCCTTTTCCAAAAATGTAAGAGTTGCTAAAACAGCTTCCTTATTTCCTTGGGAGACGATGCCTGTCCATCAACAAGCTAAGACTTTAGAGCAAGTTCTCACAATTGCACCTTTTCAGCGAACACAAAATCTGAGCCCAGTCAAAATAAAAACAATAACAAGTGACCCTTACCTCACATTTCCACAACAATCCTGTGTGGCGAGCACCAACGCACATGTGACTTCCTTCTCCCTTTCCTTCTCTTTTATTCCTAATAGCATATTTTTGCTTGCTTTTGACTTTAGGTGTAAGATGATTTCTAAATTTCAGAAATGACCGGAAAAAAAAAAAGGAGAGAGAGAGAGAGAGAAATAAGACTAGTACGCATATGTTTCCTATGGAATCCTTCTTATTACTTTCTAGGGCCACTCAGTAATGATGTTTATCACTTATATGAGTTCCTAATATATGGGTAATCATTTGTAAGCATACAATTTGTTAGTGGGAATTTTTTTGTATTTTTTTACAGTAATACTTTCCCTCATTTGGTTATATCAGATAACAACATAATGTAACTTGGAAAACACCGTGTGGTACATACGATAAGTTCAGCATTTAACTTAAGATACTCCTTCTTAAGCTTATCCAAAAAGACTTTTTTATATCCATATAATTTTAGTTTATTTTTCTGGCAAAATAAATGGGAAATACATTTTATAAGTTTTCCTTTGCTGTCGACTATATCCATATTACATTGTCAGTTACATTTTCTGATAAATTGTTTAAGGTGAAATCTGTTCTTTGGAATAAAGAAAAATGGCTTTTCTAAAGTTCATAGATCTTCATGCTCACCACTTCTTGTGTGGGTCAGTTTCTCAGTATTTTAAGCATCTACCCTTGAATACATTTTTATGTTTCTCTTGACCTAGAAACCAAGACTGCTATTGCATTTCTGACAATGAATTAAATATTGTGGGGCCCCTATGTTTAGATACACATAAGGTTACACTGTACTAAACACAGTTTTAAATTATAAAAGCAAGATTTAAAACATTGCAGAAAACAATACTAAAAGTCTCAGATTATTCTCACATAATGAAGTCCTCACATACCATCAATCATTCTCCTTTGTTTCACTTCTCTGTGATGTTCCTTCTCACCACTTTCAACCAATTCCCTGTGGATATTTTGACCTTAAGACAACTGCCACCATTCTTACAGCTACACAAAAAGACATTTATTACAGCCAGATCAATGCAAAGCTGAGGCAGTTAAACCATTTTCTAATTAGCTCCCTCCCCAATTAATCTCTGATGAATGCTTTCCACTAACTCAAGTGTTTCCACCAACTTATGTTTTGTTCTTTTCCTTTTATTTTGACACGGACAAATTGAATTTCACATTGCCCAGGAATACACTTGTAACAATTACTTATATTTGCATTGGTGAAAATTTTAGCCCTCTGGAACATTTAGTAATAGAGTAAGGCACATGTTGGAAACAGTAAAAAGACAGTTACCACATAGTCTAAATTCAGCTTTTGTATCGAATAGTTCCATTAGCATTATAGAAGATGGCGGTAAGTTGCTGTAATCAAACTGGCAGTGTGAATCAAATAGGACAGGATAGGTATTAGGCAATGAAACAGCTCTCTAACTTTGACATAATTTACACAGCCCTATGAAATCTGATGGAACCCTGGTGATTCATTGCTTCTTGATATTAGAACCACACACTTGGGTTCTGAAGTTAGGAAAGAGTCTGGGCAGCACAGACATAGTTTTAACAATGCCAAAACAAGCTTGGAAAGGGAAACAGTCTAACCAATGATTTGGCAGTATAAAAACCCAACAAGTATGTTAATTGATGTTTATTTTAATATTGAATATGGTCAAATCCTTTTTATGTAAAACCAACCCGTTAAAGTAGACACCCTCTGAAAGAGAACAATTGAGCAACAGAGGACAAAGCAGCCACTGAGGCATTCCTCCTGAAATGTAATAAAATGTAGCCGAAACTTTTTGATGAGGTTTCAGAATGAGAGGGAAGGGAGAAATGTATGAAAACTATGCATCCCTTTAGATTGTGTATGTCAGCATTAGCCAACATTTGCAGAGTAAGAAAAATTTTTCTCACCAAATTTTAGTGCTCAAAGCCTGTAAAATATGAACTTGTTAGCTGAATATTTGTGAAACTCCTTTGAAATGTTAACATTTTAATTCAACATGAATTATAAGGATCCCTATGAAGGTCTTTATAATTATGAAATGTTATATATACTAAGATTGCAATTTTTCATTTAGGGAATTTTTCTGCATTAAAATATATTTTGAACTAACCTTCTTTTCTTCTTTAAGCTTTTTCTGATTTTACTTTTGCCAATATTGCTATCATGTTGCAAGATGTATAAATTCAACTGATAAAAATCACGATTTGTATCGGCACACTGCTAATACATTAAGCACATCCTAAACATATCCCTTATGCTCAAAACCAAAGAACCACACTGGGTATGGCTTATTCTACTGTAAGTCCTACTAATCAATGCTTTCTGGTAAAGCAAGATAAAAGTCACATATTAGAAAATGCAAGTCAAGGTTCATAATACTTTTACTTCAATAGGAACATAATAATGATAACAACAGTAGTTAACAATAACCATATATCAAGAATCCATTGAATACTCAACACAGAAAATGACAATTTAGATATTTTCTTTTATTTAGTCATTAAACATTATCATTCTCATTTTACAGAGAAGGACGCTTGTTAAGTAGTTTGTCCAAAATTAATCACACAGGTAAGGTAAAGCTGAAACTCCGTCATTGCAGTACTGAAAGCCAATGCCATTTGTACTCAGCAACCCAGCCTAGATAAAGCACACTGAAACACAGGGGCCAAAGGGAGAAAGTGGCGTCTTCCAGTCAAAGCCATATTGTGATTTTGTGTTTTGAAGGCGTGCCCCCCTACCTTCATCCCACTCTGAACACAGTGGTTGTGAGAAAGAAATATTTTTTGAAGAACAACTAAATGATGGGCCCAAATTAAAGAAAACTGAGACAGAGATCTCTAAGAACTTGAAGGGGAAGAGAAACAAACAATCAGAGGTAGGGGCATGACAGTCACCTGCCTCTCTGCCCTCCAATCCATTTCCTCCCTTCTTGGCTGTATTTCCAGTAGCCACATATCTAAGGGTTCCTTGACGTCTGCCTTGGGCTAGTTTGTGCCAGTGACAAGCAAAGGCAAGAAAGTGTAGTTCAGGAAAAGGAAAGGCTAGGGAAACCTGCCCCCTGGCTCATCTCTACTGCATCTGGCGCTGACTATCTTTTTACTGCCTCAAACTTCTGCCGGATCCATTCCCTTCATGGTCCCAGCTTCCAACCAGGCTGGTTCCAGTTTCTGCCCAGTGATCCTGGTGGTTAGCCTCTGTTCCAGCAGCTTGTTCCAGTGTCTCTTCAGTCATAGGGAAGGTATCATCTTAGTCCATAATCTCCGGGATGACTTGCTGTTTTTCTTTTCAACTCGTGCATGTTATCTATTATCTGAATTAAATGCCATCACTGAAATAAATGGAGTGGTTTATGTTTTCTGGACCCTGACTGATGTGGTATGAGGTGGTTGAGGGGGGTGGGGTGAATAAAAACTAAAGCTATAGGTGCCTTGGTTTAGAAACAACAGAAATTTTAAGTCCTGCACAGCACACAAACAAAGTATTCTCAACTGAGGAGAGACTGAAGAGCCCACAGGAATATGACTCCTGGAAATGAGAAAAATCCCAAATTAATCATAATGTAAGAACTCAAAGCCAGTGAAACAAGACATGGTGCTGGTGCAAAGGTCTCAGGATGGAGGGGGGACAAGTAAGTGTAGGAATCTTAAGCTAGGGAGGAATAATCAGAGAGAGAGAGAGCACGCAAGAAAGAGAGAGAAATGAGCCCATCCCAAGGAGCATCTCAACTCCAATTTCAAACTATTAGGACTGAATAACTACAAAAAAAAGTGCCTGCAAACTCTAGATGTTAATTCACTATGAGAAAATGGGGGGTGGGGGGAATACAACATTTCTTAAAAGGACTATTATAAAATTAAAAAATTGTTTAAGACTAAAGAAATAAAAGTAAGTTCAATTTCAAAGAAAATTGTAGGAAAAGGACAGGATTCTGAAACTAGAACTGATAGTTATGAAAAATAGCAATAAGTAGAAACAATAGACGTCATATAAGAATAATGTCTTTGCCCTCCAAAAATCTTGAGATTTCAAAATTACCAAATATGTTTTATTAAACAAATGTAGCAACTATGTTTGATTCTACTCCTTTGGGTAAATCCAGACAAATCGAGCATTCTTTTCCCTCACTTTTGTAATACAGCAGGTCAGTTCACTAGGACACTGACAGCCACCAGTAATGTCCAGTTTACTCATTTAACCAAAAAAAATATGATGTAAATACATTTTTTTAGTTTTTAAGTGGCCAAGGATGATATCATGAATTGTATTTTGACAATGTGCAAGTTGAAATCATCTCAGCTTTATTTTAAGTTGTCAACTTTGGGGAATTTATCATTTAATTACTCGCACACTGTAGAGGAAGATGGACTGATTTCTATCTTGATTTGTTTATACCTTAAGACAAGTCTGGTACTGCCTTTGGGGACTAGGGTGGCCAGTCTCTCTGCAGAAGGGCTTGGTTATCTATCTGCAAAAAAGTCCTGATTAGAATCCTCAATTTTCAGAATAAATGTATTGATTCTAATTTTTACTTCATTTTAATAAATAGAATTTCTATTGATCCACAACACAGAATACCTGGATTCTAAGCCTATGCCTTCAATAGACCTAAATAAAACAAACAAAAGATACGTTCTAAGTGACATGACAAACTCTGTATGTGCCTTGGAAGAAAACAATGTGCCTTTTTTTGCAAGTACAATTACCATTCACAAGATTTAATCATACATAGGACATAAAAAGCATGTCGATATGTGTAAAACAGCAGAAATGCCTCAGACAACATCTGAGGATCATGACGTGACATAAACAGAAATGACTTACAAACAGAAAAGTAAGAAATTCTGCCACTTGAAAGTGAAAAATAAGCAAAAACGTTTTAAAAAACCACAACAGAAAATTAAAACTAAAATAAAGATTACCTGGAAAATGACATGGAAACACTCATATTGCACCCATGAAATATAGCTTAACAATTACTTAGGAAAAGATTCAGCCTTCATGTTTCACTTCATTAAGAAGAAACAATGAAAAGAAATGAATTGAACATTTACCACAGGAAGGTAGGAAAGGAACAACAAAATAATTCCAAGGAAAAGAGACAGAATCAAATAGCAAAAGAAAATCAGAAATGAATAAATTTGAAAATGGAAAAATTATAGGACTACTGAATAAATCCAAGAGCAAGTTCATAGAAAAGTAATAAGTAAACAGATAGCCTAATCAATACAAAACAGGAGAAAGAAAAAATACACAAAAAAGAATTGACAAAGCAGAAATAACTATAGAGTGGGAAGAAACTAAAAGGCTCATGTGACGTCACCTAATCCTATTCAAACAGCTTTGTACATCTTGATGGAATAAGAGATTTTCTAGAAAAAGGTAAATTTCAAAAAAAATTCCCAGGAGATTAAAAAAAAACAGGAAACAGTTCAATTGTCATAAGGCAAATAAAGAATTTGCATTGTGCTAACTTTTTCCTTTCTCTACTCCAAAGCATTAGGCTAAGATTATTTCTTAGTGTATGGAGCAAAGAACCCTCAACAAGTTCAGGAGTATAGACGAGGAAAACAAATGTATGAATTTCTTAATTTTTATACCCAACTCTAACAGCAAATATCACTAAAAATAAAGAATCCAACATGCGCAAAAATACAAAGAACACATTCATAATTGATTTTTATTTAATTCTTTTAGTTCTACAGATTTAGTGGAGAAAGATTATTTAGAACGTTATATTGATTTTTGTCTGTGTTTGATTCTGTTTCTGCCAATTAATACTTATGTCGTGTTTTGGTGAATAGATATTAACAGAGGTCATGTTTTCACTGCAGAGTACAATGAAACGTACTTATCATAACTAAAGACCTTTCTTTGTCATATTTAATGTTTGTGGTCTGTTTTTAACCATTTCTAATATGGTACATTTAAATTGTATGTCCTTGTCTATCCTTTAATTTTCAATCTTTCTGAGTCACTTTGTGTTGAATAGATCTCTGTTACTGCTTGTTTTGCTTGGACCAGTCTAATGATGCTTTCCTCTTAATATGAAGGTGTGCTTAGCAACTTTGCATTGAATTATATAGTGTGCTTCTTCTTAGTGTGGCATCATACACGATGTTATATTTTCTGGGTTTATAGTATCTTTTAACCTTACTTTGTCACATATCACTTCTGACACCATTTGTCAGGGCCCAGGACTGGCCAGGTCTTGGCCCGGCTTAACTAGGTTCCGGACGTGGACCGCTAAGTTACCTTGCTCAGGTACAGTTTCTCTCAGGTGCCTGAGGGCTAGCTACTTCAGCAGGAGAGAGAAAGTCTTAGAGTAAAGCAGTCTTCTTAGAAAGATTGATCTTGGTCTTTAGCAGAGCTTAGTAATCTTCAGCAGAGAGACCCCGTGCTGGTGTTCTGCAGGCAGGAGAGGAGACAGAGTCAGAGTAAGAGAGTCCGTGATAGAATGCACATGCTCCCGACTGCCTGCTCCTCCCACCTAATATAAGGCTGATCTCGTGCCTCTCAACTGCACAGGTGTAGAGACTGCCAATTCAACACTGCTCTCATCTCGCGAGCTCTCATGTTTGTTAGGAGAGTATTATCCCTCTCCACGCCCTTTCCACCAAGGTATTCCATTACTGAGCTCTACAGGTATTTCTTATAACTCTCACTCCCAGCCATAGGCTATATGGGCTGCAACATTACTTTGTACTTTATAGTTATGTCCAAACTGTATTTTCCAATCTTAGCTCTGAAATGTTATTTATTTGTACTTTTTTGGATACATTGTCCAACACTGCTTGAAATACATTGTGAAATAAGAATTAGACAAATATAAAGAAAGATGGAGACGTTGCCTCTTTCATATTTACATTGATGGAGCTGGAACACATTCTTCTTAGCAAAGTATCTCAAGAATGGAAAACAAAGTATCCAATGTATACAGCCCTACTATGAAACTAATTTATAGCTTTCATATGAAAGCTATAACCCAATTATAGCTCAAGAAGACAGGGAAAGGGGTAAGGGAGGGAAGGGTTAGGGGAGGGTGGGTAGAGAGAGGGTAAATGGTGGGATCATACTTACGGTGCATCTTAGAAGGGACAGGTGAAACCTACTAAATGCAGAACACAAATGTTTTCACACAATAAACGAGAAAATCCCATGAAGGTTATGTCAAACAGTTAGATGAAAATATTTCAGATTGTATATGAAGCCCGCACACTGTGCCCCATGATTGCACTAATGTACACAGCTATGATTTAATTAAAAAAAAATGAAAAAAGGTTTGGTGCCCATAGTACAGTGGTTATGGCGCCAGCTGCATACACTGAGGCTGGAGGGTTCAAATCTGACCCAGGCTCGCTAAACCAACAATGACAACTGCAACAAAAAATAGCCAGTTGTCGTGGTGGGCACCTGTAGTCCTAGCTACTCAGGAGGCTGAGGCAAGAGCATCACTTAAGCCCAAGAGTTTGAGGTTGCTGTGAGCTGTGATGCCAGAGTACTCTACCGAGGGTGACATAGTGAGACTCTGTCTCAAAAAAAAAAAAAAGAAAAGAAGTCAGTAGCTTTTGTATATGCCAATACTGAACAATATGAAAAAGAAATCTGGAAAGCAATTCCATTTACAATTGCTACACAGAATATAAAATACCTGGGAATTAATTTAGCCAACAATGTTAAATATTATATAAGCAAAACTATAAAACACTTTGGAAAGAAATTGAAGAGGACACAAAAAAATGGAAAGCTATTCCATGCTCATGGATTGGAAGAATTAATATTGATAAAATGTCAATACTATTCAAATAATTTACAGATTCAGTGCAATCTCCATCAAAATACTAATGATAGTCTTCACAGAGATGGAAAAAAAAATCCTAAAATTTATGTGGAACTACAAAAGATCCCAAATAGCCAAAGGAATCCTGAGTAAAAAGAAACCAAGGTGGAGACTTCATACCATCTCACTTCAGAATATACTACACAGCTTCAGCGACCAAATCAGCATGGCATTAGCATGAAAACAGACACACAGACCAATGGGACAGGATAGAGAACCCAGAAATTGATCCATGTTTTTATACCCAAGTTATTTTTGACAAAGGTGCTAAGAACATACAATGAGGAAAGGACAGTCTCTTCAATAAATCATGCTGGGAACATCGGATAACCATGTGTAGAAGAATGAAACTAGACTCCTATCTTTTACCAAATAACAAAATTCAAATTAAAATAAAGATTTAAATCTAGGACCTGAAATAAACTACTAGGAGAAAACATTGGGGAAATTCTCCAAGACATTAGATTGGCAGTGTTTTTTTTTTGTGTGTGGGGCCAAAGCAAAAAATAGATAAATGGGATTCCATCAAGCTAAGGAGCTGCACAGTGTAGGAAACAAAGTGAAAAGACAAGCTGCAGAATGAGAGAAAGTATTTGACAAGAGGTAATAACCAGAATATGTAAGGAACTCAATAGCAAAAACAAAAAGAAAAACCCAACCAATCAAAAAAATGGACAAAAGATCTGAGTAGACATTTCTGAAAAGAAGATTTGCAAATGTCCAGCAAGGTTATGAAAAAATGCTCAATATCACTAGTCACTAGTAAAGAACAATGTGGCTGGGCTCAGTGGCTTACATCTGTAATCCTAGCACTCTGGGAGGTTGAGGCAGGAGAATTGCTTGAACTCAGAAGTTCAAGACCAGCCTGAGCAAGAGGGAGACCCCTACTCTACTTAAAAGGAAAAGGAAAATTAGCTGGACATTGTCACAGGTGCCTATAGTTCTAGCATTAAGCTATCATGCCATAAGAAGACCTAAAATGCATATTGCTAAGGAAGAGAAGCCAGTTGGAACAGTTATAGAGCATATGATTCCATTCTCCATTCTGGAAAAGACAAAACTATAAAGACGTTAAAAAGATCAGTGGTTCTGGCTCAGCGCCTGTGGCTCAACAGGCTAAGCACCAGCCATGTACACTTGAGCTGGTGGGTTCGTATCTGGCCCGGGCCCACCAAACAACAGTGATGGCTGCAACCAAAAAATGGCCGGGTGTTGTGGCGGGCACCTGTAGTCCCAGCTGCTTGGGAGGTGGAGGCAGGAGACTCACTTGAGCCCAGGAATTGGAGGTTGCTGTGAGTTGTGATGCCACGGCACTCTATCCAGGGTGACAGCTTGAGGCTCTGTCTCAAAAAAAAATCAGTGGTTCCTAGAGATTCATGAAGATGAGGGAAAGGTGATTTTTAGAGCAGTAAACTACTCCTCTTCTTTTTTTTTTTTTTTTTTTTTTGCAGTTTTGACTGGGGCTGGGATTGAACCTGCCGCCCCTGGTATATGGGGCCAGTGTCCTACTCCTTGAGCCACAGGCATTGCCCCCTCCCCTTTCTTGAGACAGAGTTTCACTTTGTTTCTCTCAGAGCGCCATGACGTCATAGCTCACAAGAACCTCAAACTCCTGGGTTCAACCAATCCTCTTGGCTCAGCCTCCCCAGTAGCTGGGACTACAGGGACCTGCTACAATGTCCTGCTAGTTTTTCTATTTTTTAGCAGAGACAGGGTTTCACTCTTGCTCAGGCTGGTCTGAAACTCCTGAGTTCAGGCAGTATAGGCAGTCCACACACATCAACCTCCCAGAGAGTGCTAGGATTACAGGTGTGAGCCACCATGCCCAGCCTAATGGCTACATGGCATTTTGCATTTGGCAAAACTCATAGTAAAAACTGTACAAAGAATGAGTTTGAATGTAAACCAGAGACTTTAGTAAATAATGGGTCAATGGTTGATTAATTGTAGCAATATACTGCACCAATAAAAGATGTTAATAAATGGAACTCTGTTTGTGGGGGAGGAATTTGGGGGGGCTGTAAATGATAAATCTCTGTACTACTTGCTCTTGTTTTAAATGAAAATTTAAAAGCAAATATTCAGGAGGTGTTAAGATAATGTCCGTGCAAAGGTGAAATATTTTACAGATATAACAAAGTAATCACAAAATAATTTAAAAGCCCCCCCCCAAAAAAACCTTGATAGCAAACATTGTAATTGATGGGAATGAAGCAGAGATGTCTTTCATTGTCAGTTCTGTTTGTCATTGTAGTAGAGGAGATGATAGTTACTGCAATAAGGCGAGAAAAAGAAATAGAAAGTATAATCATTGGAAAGGAAAAAGGAAAATTATTCACAGGTGAATTGATTTTGTATGTAGAAAATTATTATAGTGAATAAAGGATTTCAAATGTTGCTAAATGAAAGGTCAATATATGAAAATTATATTTCTATACCAGCAGTAATTCGACAATAACATTTAAAATACTCCATTTTAATAGTAACAACATCAAATAACCAGGAAAAAATTTAAAGTGTCTATGTGGAAAACTACAAAAATTACTGAGAGAAATTAAAGAAGTCCTATAAAGAGAATAGAACATATCATGCTTCTGGATTGAAATACTTAAATCTCAGTTTTTCTCAAACTTCCTGTAAATTCAATGCAATTCAGGTTGAGACTGACTTTAAAACTTAAATAGAAAGTGAAATGTTCAAGAATACTAAGGTACTTTTCATGAGAAACCAGAACAAAGTTATAAACAAAGATTTACATTACCAGACATTGAGCCTTATTACAAAGCTTCATAATTAAAACAGGGTCTTAACTGGTGCAAAGATAGACAAACAGACCAATGGAACAGAAAACAAAGTTCAGAAGTAAAGGATTAATTTCTAGGAAAAAATCTTTTGGAGGGTTCAGAACTCAGTTTGCCACTCCTTTAGCTAACTCTGTTTCCGTTGTCAGTATCCCAAACTGTGTTATTCAGGGCATTAATTTTATTCATTGGAACCTGAGTCAGGAATTGACTTAGGCTTCAGTTTGGCAGTTTGGAGTGTCATCAAGCCTATTTGTGCAAATTCAACTACATTCAATTTAAAAGGTGTGAAGGAAGAGGGGAAATAATGTAAATACTGTAGGCAGTTTTTTTTCATTCAGTAACTATAAAATTGGCTAGTAAGCGTGAGATGTGAACTTCTGTTCCACCTCTTGGTTCTTATATGTGTCTCAACGTGTGAGCGTCTTGTTTCACTTAGTAGGATTCTAGTTTTTTTCTAAACAGCATGCTTACTAAATGAAAACTACTTTATCTGGTGTTAACAGTTGAAAACATAGCATTGTCAACCTAAATAAGGAAATAAAGAAACTGCGGCAAAATTAACTTAGAGATCTCTGTTTATTTGGGCTAAGGTTGAGGACTGTAACCCAGGAAACACTGGGAAGTGCTCTGTAGGATAGAGGAAAGGCTTGCGTTTTTGAAGAAAAAGAAAGGATAAAGTGCAGTGCCTGTGGCTCAGTGAGTAGAGTGCCAGCCCCATATACCGACGGTGGCCTGTTCCAACCTGGCCCTGGCCAAACTGTGTCTCTAAAAATAGCCGGGCGTTGTGGTGGGCTCCTGTAGTCCCAGCTACTCGGGAGGCTGTGGAGGTTGCTGTGAGCTGCACTCCACCAAGGATGACAAAGTGAGACTCTGTTTCTTAAAAAAAGAAAGAAAGAAAGAAAAAAGGATAAATACTTTTTATTTATCCTTTCAGGAATGTTTATTTCAGGAATTCTCATTGATTTACAGAAACAACATCAATGAACTATGAGATACGAGTACAATGTCCAGCTAATTTATGTTTATTTATGGCTATTTGGTATTAGTCTATCTAGATCCCAATAAGCTAAGCTTCAGGATTAAGCAAGAGAATTGCTTAAGCCCAGGGGTTTGAGTCCAGCGTGGGCAACACAGCGAGAACTCATCTCTTACAAAAGATTTACTAAGCTCAAGGGGGAGTGAGATATGACTGCTGTCACATTTCAGTGCCTGATAATTTAAAGGGTCTTGCATTCCTCATATACAAAGTTTCTTTCTCAGCATCTAGTCCAATCCTGAGGGAAAGTGACTGTGTTAAACTTTTAATTTTTTTTTTTTTTTTTTGGCAGACACCACTTTATTTCAAGTGACAGGTGAATATTATCAGTAACAAGACAAATTAAAATCGTGCAGTGCAGGGTAAGACGCAGTGAGAACAAAAAAGTCACTTCTGTGATATTCTGGCAAAGATGCATGATCTAAATCTAATTATAAGGAAATGTTAGACAAATGCAAATTGAGGTACATTCTACAAAGTAAAACTGGCCTATAGTCTTCAACACTGCTCAGGTCAATGATAGCCAAAAGGTATTGGAGGAACCATTCTCGGCTGGAGGAGGCTGCAGAGATGTGAGAAGTCAGAGCCATCACACATGGGATTCTGACCTGGATGCTTTCGCTACAAAAACATTATTGGGATATTGACAAAACTTGGATGGAGCCTAAACATTAGAGGTACTGGGTTTGGAGTCCCTAAGAACACCCCTATGTTTGGAGATTTTTCTAGAAGGACTCACGAGACTCAGCATGCAGTTGTCCTCACAGCTAAGATTCATTACAGCGACGGACTGAGCATGCGCAGACAGACCACATGGGAACAAAGACAGATGGAGCCTGGAGGAATCGCAGGCGGGCTTCCTTATGCTCGCTCCCTCCCAGGAGGGGCTGCAGAGCATATTCTTCCCCCAGCAACAGATATCAGCAACATGTGTGTGATGTTCAGGGAAGCTCAGTAGAGACTCAGTGCCCAGGGTGTTCACTGGGGACTGGTCACATAGGCACCCTCTGCCTAGTATGTACCAAAATTCTGGGCTCCAAGAAGGCAAGCAAAGCCTTCAGCGCAAGCCACGGTTTGCGCCATCTGGGCACGGGGAAGCATCCCTCTCACTCATTCCAGGGAATGACCGGAACACTCTGGCTGCCAAGCTCCCAGATGCCAACCGAGGGCCAATCTTGCAAGCAGGCCCTTCTGAAGAAAACTGTCTTAAGCCTATGTTAGCCCTTTTCTTTAATGCTATTCCCCCCCACACACTGGCCCTCAGCCATGGTGCCTTTACAGCAAAATTATCACCAGTAGGACCCCACGGAGCAAGTGAGACCAACTTGTAATATGGCCTCAGCTGAGCCCTCCAGGGTTGTGGAGTTAGCAGTTACAGCTGAGCCCATTGTCCGGCTGGCCCCAGGCATCACCGCAGGCACAGCACACATCTGGGCAGTAAGGTGAAACTGACCCGACCACCTTCCAGGGCTGAGGCAGTGTCTTAATAGTCCAGGGACAACACATACAACAAGTACAATCCTGGAGGGTGAACGTAGAACCCTCGGAGACTGTAAGTGAGCTTACAGTTGTTAGGGCACCCCAAGCAGGACACACATTCATCTGACCATGTAGGTTCAGGGTCCCCAGTGTGGCTTTTCATCCTGGGCCCTCCAGCCTGATGGCTGCCAGACCAGTACAACCAGGACTTGCTTTCAGAGGGAAAGCCTGAGGAAGGCAGTTCCAATGGTCATGCTTGTCTGTCACAATAGTTCCTCTTTCCCAGGGGTGCAGACAACATCCCCAGGTGTCGGGGTGGGCCATGTAGGAGCTGGGCCTCCTCCTGCTGACTGATCCTCAGCATCACCAGGAGTGATTAGTTGGAGGTTAGAAGTCAAGTGTAGGGTCACAGTCAGTTTGAATTCAAAGTGGTCCAGCCGCTTGGAAAGGTAAGTCAAAGTATATTTGTCATTGTTTTCTTTGAGAGGAGGGGAAGCTTCCAGGAGTAAGTTCACCTTCAGGGGTGTCTGGCTGCTTCCATCAGGGGTGTGGGGTGGCCTGTTCCTCTTCCTTGATTCCCTCCGTCTCCATATCTGTGGGTCTCCCATCAGGAGAGCAGGCCTCCCCTGAAAGCAGCAGGAGTAGGTAGATCTGATGGAAGAACCTTCTTCCAGTAGTTTCCAGAACTTGAAGACAGAGGACTCTTGACTGGACCCAGGAGTTCCCAGTATGCCAGAGAGGTATAAGCTCTTTGTTAATGAAGGGTCCTAGTCAATGGTCCCAGGTCCTGAAAGGCATGGCCAGGCTGTCTTGTAAGAAGGGTAGCCCTTGACTAGGACAGGCGGATTTGCACCTGGAGTTGGTCACACTGGAGTTGGTCACACGGGCTTCATAGTCACCAGCCCAGAACCACGTCTCCTCACCCCAGTGTTCAAAAGACACAAGGCGGACGCCCATCTTGATGTTGGAAAACACGTGGGTGACCACTCTGAGGCACAAATCTCAATCTTGCCACTATCCAGCAGTTCTGGCCACAAGCCCTCTTCCTCCAGGTCCAAGAACTCCTTCTTGAGACACCACCTAAAAGAAGTTCCGAAAGACTGGACAGGGCCCCGGGCACCGCTGGTCTGTTTTCTTCTACCAACCAGCCGTTCCCACCTCGCCGCACCATCCCAATTTTTTTTTTTTTTTTTTTTTTTAGACATAGCCTCAAGCTGTCGCCCTGGATAGAGTGCTGTGGCATTATAGCTCACAGCAACCTCCAATTCTTGGGCTCAAGCGAGTCTCTTGCCTCCACCTCCAAAGTAGCTGGGACTACAGGCGCCCGCCACAAAGCCCGGCCATTTTTTGGTTGCAGCTGTCATTGTTGTTTGGCGGGTCCGGGCTGGATTCGAACCCGCCAGCTCAGATGTACGTGGCTGGCACCTTAGCCTGTTGAGCCACTGGCACCGAGCCTAAACTTTTAATTTTTAAAGGCAATGTATGATGGGGACTTGGCCTTGGGCTCTTGAGTTGAAATCATAGCTCTATCCTTACTAACAGTATGGCCTGTGTAGGTTACTCTACTTTACTCTGCTCAGTGTCCTTATGTATAAAATGAAGCTAGTAATATGGGTAGCACCTCCATGGCATTGTTGTGACATTTTAATGCCTGGCACATAGTCCATAATCAACTATTCTGATGATTGCCAGTGTTATTACTGAGAGGTGATAGAATATATGGTTCTCCAAGGTGGTTCATTTGTAAGGGATTTTCAAGTGAAACTTAGCTAACTCCTTTGTCACCTTCAGCATAGACTTCAGAACCCAACATTCCACTGTCCCAGACTAATAGCTCTAGTTGATCTTGCTTTTTTTTTTTTTTCTTTTAAGGGCACTGACAGTTGTGGCTGGTTGTCAGTGGTCTTATGGCACAGAACATAGATACTACAGGCATGAGGGCTTGTGGTTTTAGCAAGATGTATTTCCATAAAGGAAATGTGTAGTAGAAACCCTGAAATCTGTTATATATATATAATGTTGCAGTACACATATTTCAGCCACCAGCATTTTCCTATGTTCAAGATCCCTTTGCTTTTCACTGGAAAATGATTGGAGCCTATGTTGTAGGGTGACCGGTACATGGTCACTAGTCCCTGCTACTCCACGTGAGCGCGGTACTGAAGGATACAACACTCTGGTGTGTTAGTGGCTCTCCTCTTCTTCCCCGAGCCTGTGGATTTTTAACTCACCACTGATTGTTACATTTGAAGAATTTTGAGGTACTTTATAGGTGGCTATTTGCCACCTTACCCCTCCTACCCTTCCACACACAAAGGCACATATCCTGATATTTACCTTCCAGGACTCCCAGAATTAAGACACTGTTCTTGTCCTGACCTCCACCCCATCTGCCTTCTCACAGAACAGCTACGCTCTGTCACTCCACTGCACTGAGGCATACACAGCCATGTGCTCACTAGACTGTAATGTTATCAGCAACTGCTTTCTTTTCCTGCTGGGATATTGGGGCCTCACTCAGACCTCTGCCATTCTGGTGGCTGCTGCTTCCTCTGAGAGACATCACTGCTGTCAATCAAGTTATCATTAGCTTTTCTCTGCGTTTCTTTTTTCCCCATCTTTCTCATCTGCTGTGGTTTCTTGGCTCTTAGGAAAAACTGGTCATGTATAGACCCTACCACTAATTAGTGTCATCTTTCTGTCAGGTGAACAAATACAGTGGGCTTCATCATAAAGCTTTCTTCTGGGTTTGTTATTTGCGTCTCGTGCATCTGAGCCTGTTTGGTGCATCTACCACCAAAACAGGGGTTTGTGCTGTGTATTAGGGACATTAGTTTAGAGGAATTTAACTTTTACCAGGCTGAGTGCCTGGGAGGTAAAAGAGTAGAACTAGTTATGATTTACTTTGCCATATCCATCTCTTAGAACGAGGAAAATAAAAGTTTAAATAGTGCTGTTGTAAGAAAATTTGTATAATGTGTCTAAAACACCTTCTGAAAGTTGAAACATTATGTCACAATAGTGATGTGAAATTATAATACACTTGGGTGTTGCAAATTGAGGGATCATGATAAAACTTACATATCCAGGTGGTACATTAAATCTTTGAAGATTATAATATCCTAAAATGTTAACACCATCTCCCTTTTGTGTTTTTTTTCTTTTTCTTCATAGAATATTTTCCTTCTTGGATATAGTAACTTTGTGCCGATGTGCACAGATTTCCAAGGTAGAGTACTCACCAGATTTTTAATTTAAATACTGTTTTGTTAGAATGAAGATCGGTTTATCTTTTAATATAACATAAATGTTACTATTATACATTTGATTGTTGATATACATCAAGAGTAAAAGCTTAAAAATACATACAAAGGTTGAATCAAGACTTTCGTTAATAATCTCAATAAGTGTTTCTCTTTTACCCCAATTTCTCTTCCTTTACCTTCTACCTCCCAGGCTTGGAACATCTTAGCCCTGGATGGAAGCAACTGGCAAAGAATAGATCTTTTTAACTTTCAAACAGATGTAGAGGTAAGTTAGCTTTGAGTTAGACAGAAGCCTTTTTTTTTTTTTAAAGAAATAAGTAACTGTTTCCTCTTTCGTTATTTCTTTCCTGCCTTCTTGTTTTGTTACATTTACATTTAATAGTAAGGCACCAACATGGAACGGTGAAAAGAAAACTGGAAGGTATTTGCATACGGTTGCCAGTTACTTTCCCTCTTGTTCTTGTCTGCAGTCTGTGTCTTACTTGCTTAGCTTTTTAAAGCCTTACCCCTACATCATTAACACGGTCAGTGCTTTGACCTTAGGAAACTTGACAAATATTTATTGATATGAAAGATACACTGAGAATTCCAGTTCAGCGTCAAGAATGGTGAAATTGCATACAGCAGTGGTTCTCAACCTTCCTAATGCCGTGTCCCTTTAATACAGTTGCTGAGGGTCGAGACCCACAGGTTGAGAACTGCTGGCATAAAGCATGGGCCCATGAGTGAGGCTCAAGATCTAAAATGTTACTTCAGGCTCCACGCTTGTAGCTCAGCAGCTAGAGTGCCAGCCACATACACTGGAGCTGGTGGGTTCAAATTCAGCCCCGGCCTGCCAAACAATAATGACAACTACAACCAAAAAATAGCCGGCTGAGGGGAAGGGAGAGGGGAGGATGGGTGGAGGGAGGGTGATTGGTGGGACTACAGTGCATCTTACAAGGGTATATGTGAAATTTACTAAATGTAGAATGCAAATGTCTTAACACAATAACTAAGAAAATGCTGTGAAGGCTATGTTAGCCTTTTTGATGAAAATATTTCAAATTAAATATAAAACCAGCACATTGTACCCCACGATTGCATTAATGTACACAGCTATGATTTAATTAAAAAAAAAAAAAAAAAGGAAGGAAAAAGAAATAGCCAGGCGTCATGGCGGGCGCCTATAGTCCTAGCTCCTTGGGAGGCTGAGGCAAGAGAATAGCTTAAGCCCAAGAGTTTGAGGTTGCTGTGAGCTGTGATGCCATGGCACTCTACCCAGGATGACATAGTGAGACTCTGTCTCAAAAAAATAAAATCAAATAAATAAATAAAATGTTACTTCAGCTCAGCTATGTAGGCCATGTAATCTCTCAGTGCTTCTGGTTTATTATCTTTAAATCTTTAAAGACTTTCATAATCCTAAGAATCTGGCGCTTTTATCTGTAAATATGTAAATGTTTCCATTTAAGAGTAGTAAACCTGAACAAATGAGGAAAGTTTGTTTTATAAGAACTTTAGTATTCAATACCAAATTTATAACCAAAAAGAGAGGGAGCAGGGATAATACAAAACATTGCACATAGTAATTTTCCAGAGTACTAGTGTGAGAGTCTTGAGATTCTGGAGTTTATTTACCTAATGTAAATAGGTAAATTGGGTGGATAATAAGCCTTACTCATTTCTACTTTAGCCAGCTCAGTTACAGTAGTGGATTTGCATTTTAATTCAGTTACATAGTGTGTTTCCCAAGTGTTTTTCACAAGGTGTACATTGTGTGTCTTTTTTTTTTTTTTTTGAGACAGAGCCTCAAACTGTCACCCTGGATAGAGTGCTGTGGCATCACAGCTCACAGCAACCTCCAATTCCTGGGCACAATTGATTCTCCTGCCTCCGCCTCCCAAGTAGCTGGGACTACAGGCGCCTGCCACAACGCCTGGCCATTTTTTTGGTTGCAGCCATTATTGTTGTTTGGCGGGCCCGGGATGGATTTGAACCCACCAGCTCAGGTGTACGTGGCTGGTGCCTTAGCCGGTTGAGCCACAGGTGCCGAGCCATTGTGTGTCTTTTTTAATGGGTATGTGTATCACCACGATGGGTCCAGTCTAGCTACTTAACCTGATGTTACCTAGACAAACTAATGGCCAGTTGTGAACACGCTTCACCTCCTTCTCTAGGTATTGTCCTGCTTGAAAGTCTCTGATCCCCATATCAAACCAGTGGAGTAGATCACCTCCAGGACATGGGGCAGAGCACAGACTTTCCACAGTTGGTTTTGGGAAACCACCCATTTGTATCATATTGTGCTTTGAGCTTGGAAGGGGGTGGGGACCTTAGAGATTCCTACCCATGCTGGAAAGGTGAGCTCCAGTTCTTGGCTTAGACTATGGTCTGAATTAGATCTCCTTTAATGCTCTTTCCAGACTTGATAGCAATGAGTGCCCCACCCGAACACGTTAGCGTTATAATACCAGCCAATAATGAACTAAATCTTTGTTCATTATTTTTGCTTAATGATATTGAGAAAGAGCTTAATTTCTAAAAATGTTTGTCATTTCTACTGACCAAAAGAGTCAGTGTTTTGAAAAACTTTGGCAGAGTATTTTCTCTTTTTCTGTGTTTTTTTAATGTCTCCTCGGTTTTGATGATTTTTCTAAACGGTGTAACTTTTTGAAAAGCATGTTAAGAACTTTTAAATTCGGATATTTAAGAAGTACTAATATTTTAACTATCACTATGTTGTACATTACTGGATTACAAAATTTTAGCGGATGGCTGACGTTCAGCTAAAGGCTCTATGCGCACATCACAGAAAGACTTAATATCTATGAAGGCTCACACCTGTAATCCTGGCACTCTGGGAGGCTAAGGATTGCTTAGCCAGCCTGAGCAAGAGAGACCCCATCTCTACTAAGAATAGAAAAGTGAGCTACTTGGGAGGCTGACGCAGGAGGATTGCTTGAATTAAGAATTTGCGGTTGCTCTGACTTAAGCTGATGCCACAGCACCCTAACTTGAGCTAGAGTGTATCCACTAAAAGGGGAGACTGTTTGATGGTTAACCAGTTGTGTAAGGAATTACATGTGAATACTTGAAACTGCTGGTTCCAGAGTTTCTATCTAGTCTCATTCTGGTTAATTTCCGTTTGGGGCTAGCTCCTTGAGTCTAGGTTGGATTATGAACCAAATCTTGGGGCGTCTCACAGCCTTTAAACAGATTTTTTGGATGTATACCCTGGGAAGCATTCCATGGACAAACATACGGTATTAAAGGTGTGGTCTTTGGGAAGGAAATGTTGATTTTATTGATACAGCGATAGAAGAGAAGGTGCTAAGGATGAAGACTGATACATTTGAAAGTATTTACTGTGTGCCAAGCACTGTTTTAAGCATTTTGCATATATTATACATTTAATTATCTCAAAAAACACTCCATTGGAGAAACTGAGGCGCAGAAAATGTTGTTAAACTTACCCAGGGTCACTGACCTACAAAGTGGAGTGTATAGGTACCTCAGATGGTGTGGGTTGCATGACTGGTGTGATTCAGAGAAGTGGCAGAATAGAAAAGCATCCAGGCGGCCAGTGCCCTGGGTGCGTTCCCTTCCATGTCACTCTTCCCCGAGCATGTGTGCTTCCTGGAGGCTTGGCCAGTTTCCATACTTTTAAAAGTTAGACATTTTGTTGTCAGTGTCTTCAGAGGTATTAAAGATTGTGCTGGGGCAAAAGTGAGGAACAAACAATTAGTGTGTTAATCTGAAAGTCATAACCTTATATTAGGGCTTAATTTTTAAAGTCATTCATTCACAAATGCACACCTATAGCATATTGTGTGGTAGGTAAGACAGAGTTGTTGGTGTGAATATTGTATTTGGAGTAGATTTGCTTTTTAAAAAATCCTCTTAATGAAAGAAGGGGAGAAGAAAATTGAGTATGTATTCCAATGTAAGAAATTTTGCTCCAAAGAAAGGAAGAGTAGGAAGTTTTTAAACATGTTACTAACTTGAAATGGAGAAAAATATATTAGGTGCTCCATTTGCAGCTGTTGATATGGAGGGGGGGTTTCCTACTATTTATTAGGTACTTACATACTTAGATTTCTAAGCCATAATCTCCTCCCCACCCCGTGACAACATTTTACTTTATAATTGTCTAGAATTTTGCTTCAAAAATAATTATTAGGTAGTCTCAAAGCATAAACAAATACTAGTGGTATCAAAGTTTGGATTTTCAACTGAATTTTTTTGAGACAGGGTCTTGCTCTGTTGCCCAGACTGGAGTGCAGTGGTACAATCACAGCTCATCTGAGACCATCAAATAGTCTCTCCTTTTAATGGATATACTCTTAAGTTTTTCTACAGTATGTACATACGGCTGCTAGCTGAATGTCAGCCAGCAATCCTCCTGCCGTAGCCTCCTAAAATGTTGAAATTGTCTGGCTGGATTTTCAGTTTAATTATGATATTAGCCAGGTAATTATTAGCCCCTTCTTGCAATCTTTAGTTTGATATATCCAAGTGACTTTGTAGTGCTCACAGTTGAGTGCCAACACTGCTGTTGGATAGACTGGCCAGGCATGATTGCTCACACTTTGGGGGGTCAAGAAGGGAAGATCACTTGAGGCCAGGAGTTTGAAACCAGCCTTAGCAGTATAGTGAGACCCTGTTTCTACAAAAAATTTAAAAATTAGTTGGACTAGGCTCAGCGCCTGTGGCTCAACGGGCAAAGGCGCCAGCCATGTACACCTGAGCTGGCGGGTTCGAATCCAGCCTGGGCCCGCAAACAACAATGGTGGCTACAACCAAAAAAAAAAAAGAAAAAAATGGGCGTTGTGGCGGGCACCTGTAGTCCCAGCTACTTGGAAGGCAGAGGCAGGAGACTCGCTTGAGCCCAGGAATTGGAGGTTGCCGTGAGCTGTGATGCCACGGCACTCTATCCAGGGTGACAGCTTGAGGCTCTGTCTC
>CAUYRH010033267.1:0-21357 GCA_963574655.1 Perodicticus potto | reverse complement strand
CTTCTCTCTCCCTACTTGAAATCTCTCCCACTACCAGGAGCTTTGGTGTTTTCTGTATTCTTTTCTGTAAATCAATTCTGTCTTATCACGGACGGGTGGTGGGGGGAAATAATGTAATGAAGAATAATAAAATACATGTATTAAAAAAATAAAAAAAATAAAAAATAAATGAGGCGACTCTTTTCATGAAAGATTTTTTCTGTGACTTATAATCACCAATGAAATATTGTGAGAATCACCAAAATTTGACACAGACTTGTCATCCCTCACTTCACAGACTTGAAGTGAGCACATGCTGTTGGAAAAGTGGCACCAGAGACTTGTTCAACACAGGGTTACCACAGACCTTCAATTTGTAAAAAACAAAAATGGTGTATCTGTCACATATGATAAAGCGAAGTGCAATAAAACAAGGTATGCCTGTATCTTGTTAGGAATCAGGATTACATCAGGGTGAGGATAATGTCCTAGAAGGTGTCTTAGTGGAGCTAGGTGGAGAGCAGTGTTAGCTATCTGGCATCAAGGAAGAACATTTGGAGTTGCTGTTTACTCACTGAACTACTCATGCTGAAGTAATGTTTGGGTAATGGTCTATGACAGTGGTTCTCAAACGTAAGTGTTCATGAGAGCCACGTGGAGGCTTGTTAAAGTACAGATTTTGGGGCCCTTACCCCAAAGTTTCTAATTTAATAGGATTGGTCTGGGCCTGATAATTTGCATTTCTAAGAAACTCTCAGCTTATACTAATGGTCTTGGAACCACACTTTGGATATACAGTAGAGTCTCTGTAAGTTGACCACCCAAGGGACTGTAACAAATTGGTTAACCTATAGAGGTGGTCAGCATAAGGAACTAGGCTACTATCTGATACATCATGTGATGCATGTCAAGGTCTATGAGAGTTAGGTCAACTTAAGGAGGTGGTCAATGTAGGGAGGTGATCAACTATGGAAGTTCTACTATAACTGGTTTATGATCTGAAGCTATTATAAAAATCAGTTACAGTTAAGTATTGTACATTTTTCACTTGGAGACAGCTGTTGAATCAAAGTCTTAGCTTCTGTTAGAATAGTGTGGTTCATGGGCAGCACCTGTGGCTCAAAGGAGTAAGGCGCCGGTCCCATATGCTGGAGGTGGTGGGTTTAAACTCAGCCCCCCCAAAAAATATTTGGGAAAACAGGCTCCTCCTCCCCCACCCCCCTCTATAAAAAATAAATAAATAAATAAAC
Organism: Perodicticus potto; assembly: GCA_963574655.1. Classification (NCBI taxonomy): domain Eukaryota; kingdom Metazoa; phylum Chordata; class Mammalia; order Primates; family Lorisidae; genus Perodicticus; species Perodicticus potto. Next base: position 20,128 of record CAUYRH010033267.1, on the reverse strand, counting down.
CCAGCCCCAGCCAAAAACCGCAAAAAAAAAAAAAAAAAAAAAAAAGAATAGTATGGTTCAGAGGAAGACATGGAGCTGAAACAAGATATAGCTATTGATTGCTTGGCTAGGGCAGGACAGAACAAGGGACATCCCTCACTTGTGATGCAAAGGCCTTGGACCTAAAATGTTTTAGCAGTCATGTAGCATCCATGGCTAATGGGACTGTCAGAAAAGACTCTGCCTCTGGCTTCCACCTTTGCACTCCTTGGATTTTATGTTTGAAACATTTCTCCTGGTTCTTTATATGGCTGGTTCCTTCTCATCATTTAGATCTCAGTTCAGACATCCTTCCTCAATGACGTCTTCCTTGAAAAAGTCTACTCTAAAACTTCTACAGTATCTCATTTGGTTATTTGTCTACCCATACAGCAAAGGGAACTCCTTGAGGACAGGGTTTATAGCTATGTTCCTGTTGCCTGCTGCAGAGTGGCCTGTAGTAAAGTTTTGTGTGGAAATGAATGAGTGGTATTGAGCATAGATTTTATTTGAAGGGTTTGGTGAATTAAGAGGTTTTTATGCCTGGTAGTTTGATGTTGATGCTTTTTCTCTCTATTTTTTTTTTCTTCACAGTATGCTATGGAAAGCAACCATTATACTCAGCAGAGGAGTATCAGTTCAGTATCGCTACTTCAAAGGGTACTTTTTAGAACCAAAGGTATGTTTTCTTTATCTAGTTTCCAATTTCTTTAGCACTTCTTCCAAAAGCAACTCACTTAAGTTTGAAGACATTAAAAGTAAAATGAATTGGGTTACATAAGGAGTAGAACTCTTGATTAATAGAATTTTAGTACCTAACACAAGGAAATAGCCGTGGAATTTAAAAAGACATAGTAAGTATGTTCTGCAATATTCTTATCATGAAATTTGTTTTACTAATAAATGTTCTCTATAGGTGTTTATTTCCTATACCATTTATGAACTAGTTAGTAACCAGTTGTAGACATTTTTGTTTTGTTTTTTAGTCATAATGTGTGATGAATTCATTTCAAGGGGTATATAGCCAGCTTTAAGTGAGTGATTTCTTTTTTTTAAATTATTTTGCAGCAGCCATCTCTTAGTGGCTGCATGAAATCCACAACTGAAGTGATTCCTCTTAGATTTTTCTAAAGATCGTATTGATAGGCCAGTATGTTTTCTGAAGACCTTTGGAATATCTATTAATTATAAATTTGCCGATTCACAAAGATTCATTATTTTGGTATTATTTTTATATTTAGGAAAGAAAGTTCCTTTTCTTTTATACTAAATATACTTATTTGCTAAAAGAATTCTTTTCCTTCGGATTTTTACCTTTGTCACCCTTAGGTTGCATGCGAATAAAGGTTTAGGCAGGGGTCTAGGAAAAAACATGGATTACATCTTTTTAAAATGTATTTCCTTTGGGAGTCATTAAATACTCTTGTAACATGTGAACAATGCAAGCAGCCACTGTTACTTCATTCTCTTAGCCACCATTATTAAAAAAGAAAACTGACAAACCCACTTTAGCTGTCTTTTGCACCTATTACGTTTCTTATTATAAGAATATTTTGTAAATACTCAGTGATTAAACTTAAAATACATTATGGTTGATCAGTGTGTTGGCTTTTCTTGACAATGGTCTCACTTTAACAACTTTAAAGAGCATCTATCATTTATCTGGCATAGAAATGATATATCATGACAGACAACTTCGATATAAATTGAACTAGTATTTGTAGATATGTAGGTCATAGCTGGAAGCTTATCCAAGTATCCTGGTATATGAAATTTAGCTTTGTGATGGGAAATCAACTAAATTTTACTTAACAAGGGGAGTTTGGACTAAAAAAGATCAAAACTAGGCCTTTGGCCTAGTTTTCTGAAGTAAGACTATTGTCAACACAGGTCAAATTAAGCCAACGTATAGTATTTTTCCTCTTCAATGACAATGTTAACCAAAAGCAGAAAATCAGCCAAACGCCTTTTGAAAAGATTGGCAAGAAGTCTGCTTAACAGTAAAAAACAAGTTTTTCCCCTTGTAATACTTGCAAAAGTTTACAGTATATGTTGGTGAGTGTGTTTCTTTAAGTAGGTGCTCTGTATCGTGTACACATGTACCGTGTGATGCAGGGGCTGCCATGGTAAGTATGTTTTTCATGGACTAGAGTAAATAGCTACATAAAATCCCATGCGTATGGCTACAGTTTTATTTTTTCCCACATGCCAGCTTAAAGTAAAACTTCTTTTAAAAATTGGTGGCGCTTTTTAAATGAAACATTTTTAATACAAGTAATTTTGAAACTTTGTTTCAGTTGTGCATTGTCAAATGATAGAAGTAATGTACAAAGGATCTTAAATTGTGAAATGATGTAAATTATTGGAATACATATATCATGAATATAAAGAATGATAGAAAACCAAAGTAATTGTGAAATCATTTAAAAGCTGAAATGGGAGATAAGATTAATTTTACTGGGTCAAAAGTTTTAGAAGGTCATATACCCAGGCAGTTTTATCTAAGCTAAAAGTCTCGTGATATTTGGACAGTCCACCTGACCTTTAGGCTTCAGTTTCCTCATCTATAAAATGAAGGGTTTGAACTATAGATCTCTTTCATAGCTAAAATTTTATTGAATAAATAAATAAAATTTTACCATTCACATTTTTCTCCTCCATACTTTGCTTTTTCGGACATATTCCTTTTAGTTTAGATGTTAAGAATACCGACATCATGGCTTGGTGCCTGTGGCTCAAGCGGCTGAGGTGCTAGCCACATACACCTGAGCTGGTGGGTTCGAATTCAGCCCAGGCCCACCGAACAACAATGATGGCTGCAACCAAAAAAAAAAAAAAAAAATAGCCGGGTATTGTGGCAGGCACCTGTAATCCCGGCTACTTGGGAGGAAGAGACAGGAGAATCGCTTGAGCCCAGAAGTTCTAGGTTGCTGTGAGCTGTGATACCATGACACTCTACCCAGGGTGACAGCTTGAGGCTCTGTCTCAAAAAAAAGAATTTCAAAATCCTTTTTCTTCAATTTTTCACAGCTCTGTGTTCTCATACACTTTGTAAATTATAAGATGTGTCAAATTTTAAAATATTTTTACAGATGAATAAGCAAAATATTATTTAAATGTAGCACATAAAGGTAGTATTATTGACGTGAAACATTGATGTGAGTCTGCAGCAAGTATATTGATTTCATATCTTTACTGAAGATCCTTTTGGAATTAACATGCAATTTAAACTTTTTTTTTTCCATGTTTACCCCTCTTTGCTGGTAGCTAGAAATAGGGATATTTTCTCATAATTAAATGTTAGCCAATTTTTAAATTATATCCTGTAATGTTTTTCCTTCACTTTTGTGAAATTAGGTTTTTATTTTTCAGTAACATATCGGTGTTTCTAACTTTTATAGGTGCTAATACTCATTATTAGATCATTACAAACTCTCTTGTTCTGATTTTAACTTCCCTTGATTTTTGTTTAAATCCTTTGGCCAAAGAATCAATCATCTGTGATAGACATATAATCGTTGGTTTTCAGAATAGCCTAGGTTGTCATTTTGTGTACAGTGACTTCTTAGTATAAAAAAATTCTCAGGATGCTAACTACACCCAGCAGTTAACTTGAGATTTGAACTTTTAGAGATGTCTGTTGACCTAGTTTACTTTGCTTTACTTATGCCTAGGTGACCATTTGTCTTATTGGATCTTACTAAAAATAGTAATTTTTAAATAACTACTGTGGGTATGGCCTTTGTATGGCATTGTAGAAAAAATTCCTCAGATCCCTTTTGGGATGGAGGTTATTTTCAAAATTGTGGAAAGAAAAAAATCAGTAAAAATGTTAAAAGTTCATGATATGTTTAAGCAGTAATGTTACAAGACTGATAATTTTGCTTGGTGGTTTCTTAAAAACAACTCCACCTTACATGTTGGGTAGCCTTTTATTTTTGTTTCTCTCAGTACTTGATGTAGCTGAGTGATGTTAATAATTGTTTAAGACAGCAATCATTAAATTTTTTTCTTGTGGAAACAATTGATTTTTAAAATATTTTTGTTAATATGCATGCTTGAAAACATTTCTGCAATCGTCTGATTCTGTATATGCTAACATAGGAAATTACCAATACTGTTAATGAAATATTGTCTTGGACTGATATTGTTACTCTTTTCTCCAAAGATCCACCTTCTACTTTACTCCAAAAAGCTTAAAATTGCGGCAGCCTTTTGCAGAATGGAACTGTTCTTTTTCTAAGATCTTGAAGAATGAATTTTGACAGTTAGTATATTAGAAAAGATTGTGTGTTTTGGAGTCATCACTGACATTTTGAATTTCCTAATGCTGTGGTCTTAATTTTTTTAAGAATTTATGTAAAGCTAAAGTTTAAAATTACCTTCTAAAGTTTCATAAATAGCCATAACAATTTTTAAAATACAATTTATTTTAAAGCTACGTTCTTTCTTTCTAACTTTTAACACTTTATATATCATCCAACATGGACTTGTAATGTGAATGTTAATAAGCATAAGACATCTGTAGAACTGTCCCTGTGGACTAGTGCTCAAATACATTATTCAGGTCCAGATTGTTTTATGCTGTGTAGAGTGGGTTTGTTACTAAAGTAGTTGAGAGTAGAGATGTTAAAATTGCTACTACCAGGGCTGAGTGTGGTGGCTCACACCTGCAATCCTAGCCCTTTGGGAAACTAAGGCAGGAGGATCTTTGGAGGTCAGGAGGTTGAGGTTGCAGTGAGCTATGATGATGATACTGCACTCTAGCCTGGGTAATAAGTGAGACCCTGTCTCTAAACGAAACAAAACAAAGCAAAACAAATTGCTGCTAAAATATATTCCCCATCACATTCAATCCACAGGACTATTGTTACACACTTTGTGAAGTTCCCCTGACATCTGAATTAGAACAAGCTAAACCTTCTCCCTTGCCTTACCAACTTTTTGTCCCTGTTGACATTTGGTCTTATATTCCTGCCACCTTTTTCAATCTACCTTTGATTAGTAACTTTTATAAGGATATAGGTCCACATCACCTTTGTATAGGTTTCTTTTAGTGGTAGTAGAGGGGGGAGGACATTCAGTGAACATGGATGTGGTGGAGGAAAGTCATAGCTTAGTTCTTACTGACTGCCTCATTCTCATTTTCTTCCAGCATTTCATCATGTTTTGTGACCTGGTACATTACTGATTTTTGGCATATAATATTGATAATTACCAAGATGAATCTCTTGGTCTCATATTTAGTATAATTCTTAGGCCACAAACATCTAATGGAGTCATGGGTAGAAAATAAGATATAAGAAATTATTGCAGACATTTAACTTTTAAATTGCAGACTATCGGTGGTCCATGTCAAGTCATAGTTCACAAGTGGGAGACTCATCTACAACCACGATCAATAACCCCTTTAGGTATGGGCATTAACTGCATCTGTTTGAGGCATATGCATAAAGTTACTAATATACTGCACAGTGGCTTAGTGGGATTGAATAAATTTTTATTCTAAAGTTTAAAGTCTTTGCATTGTCAGTGCTACATATTTCACTGAGCATTTCATGGATCTTACTTTCAAAACGAAACAGTTTTTAATTGCCTTTCTTTATAAACTTTATTAGAAATGCTTGCCTAGTTATTTTTATTTTCTTGGGTTTGGAGTAATTTAATTTGTTTCATATGGGCTGATTAGAAAGCTTATAAGATACCATTCTTCTTGATTGAACATCCATGGCTCTATCTGATTACTTGCTCAGACTTAGAGAACATTTGAGGAAAAGATTAATCTAAACCAAAGGCTCTTAAATTTTTAACTTTGAACAGTAGAGTAATATGATAAGTTATTTATTTATTTATTTATTTTTAACTAGTAAATACTTGAATAAACTTGTATGAATGAATTCAGATTTCTTTGTTGTGATAGATATATGTTTAATTTATTTAAATTCCCTGCTAGCTATGCTAAAATTGATACTTAGGGAGTTTTAATTTTATTTTTAAAAAATTACTCAGTTTTCTCATGCCTGTGGCATTTCTCTTCATACAAGTATTTTCTAATTTTCTTGTCCATATTGAAAATAGCATTTGAAGTTCATTCTACTTTATTCTTCTGTAAATTGACTCAGTGCTTAGTTTTTAAGTAAAATTAAAATTTAAAGGTAGTAACTGGCTTGCTAGTTTACTAGCTTAAATTAGACAGCAATGAAAATTTCTTCTTTTTTTTTGAAAGTTTCTTCTTTAGCCTGTAGCAAAGACACATCTTGTTTAACAGATACCTCATTCCATCCTCTTTATTGGATTTTCTTTTTGTATTTTTTTGGTATATTTTTAATAGGTTTTTGGTAGAGTATTTATGATTTTTATGATAGGATACTTAAAATTGTAATAGTCCCATACTGAGGTTGGAATTTAACTAGTTATTAAACATTTAAGAAACAAAGTTGTTTTTTTTTTTTTTTTTGAGACAGAGCCTCAAGCTATCACCCTGGGTAGAGTCCTGTGGCATCACAGCTCACAGCAACCTCCAATTCCTGGGCTCAAGCGAGTCTCCTGCCTCCGCCTCCCAAGTCGCTGGGACTACAGGGGCCCACCACAACACCCAGCCATTTTTTTTTTCTTTTTTTTTGGTTGCAGCCGTCATTGTTGTTCGACGGGTCCAGGCTGGATTCGAACCGCCAGCTCAGGTGTACATGGCTGGCACCTTAGTCCGTTGAGCCACAGGTGCCGAGCCACAAAGTTGTATTTTAAAGCATCTTGTAGTTAAATATATTTTCTTACTGTGATAAGGTGATTTTGTTTTTTAAGAAAGAAATTTATTTTATGCTTTTGAGAAATATAACTTTTGAACTTAAGCTATATGAAATCTACCAGAGAATCTTTATTAGGAACTATCACATTTGTTTAGACAAATATTTGAAATTTATGTTTAAATTAAACTGGAATTAGACTGGGAGGATAATCAGTATTTTGCTCAGAGGGGCAGAGCTTTACAGCTTTTCTCCTTTAGTTGAAGTTTCTGTTGGAAGGGAATGTCCTATTACTCTTCTTTTGTGAGTTTCTCACAGCTCTGTATATAAAGGTAAGTTTACACTGTTTGTAAAACTTTTAGCTGGGTGTAGACAATAATGGGGCTTTGAGGAGACTTATGTTTTAAACAAGTTTAGAATGTGCACTACATAAGAATAAGCATTTTAATTGTGCCAAGATTATTTGGTTTGAAAAATCGGCAAGTAGTTACTATTGTCCAGCAACTTGTAAGTCTTGTATATTGATGAGTGTAGAAGTTCATCCCAGTGCCTCTAGAGCATTTCTCTGAGGAGTTTTCTTTCTCTTTTTTATGATATGAATAACCACCAAAGTGTGTAAGAACTTTACTGTTTGCTAGCCTCCTTAAAAGGGAATTCTTTATTGAGGGCTACAATAAATATGCTTATTCACTTTGGGCTGCTTTGTAAATTATAGATTTAATTTTTTAAACCTTAGGATGGGTAATTTCTCAGTTTTTCATTTTGTACACTTCATGAATTTTAAGTAGGTTTTCTATTTTCCTTAAATTCTAGAAAATGAAATTACAATTGATGATGGACAATTTGGAATCCACAGTAAGTGAGACTAAGTTTTTTAAATGTTTGCTTGTGTGATTAAGATGGTACTTTCTATTTCATTGAAAATAGGGAAGGAGAACATACAGTCGCGTTCTACTTAACCATGCGTTTATCAAAGACTAACCGAGTATACAACAGGGGTCCCTGTAAGAGACTGTAAGAGAGCTAAAATTCTTATCCACTAGTGATGTAGCTATTGTGCAGTGCATTACCTTTTCTGTGTTTAAATATGGTGACGTACACAGATACCACTGTGTTATACTTGCCTGCAACATTCAGTGCAGTAACATGCTATACAGGGTTGTAGTCTAGAAGCAGTAGGCATACCATATAGGTTTGTGTTAGTTCACGTGTGATATTGTCACAAAGATGAAATCCCCCAATGATGCATTTGTCAGAATATATCTCAGGTTGTTAAACGATGCATAACTGTAAACAGAAGAGTAGATCCAAGAAACAGAACATTTGGTTAAATAATAATTAGTTTCCAATATAATTTTTATGCTTTAAAATTGTATCTTTTTGATTTTTAGTTGACTGGTGATTTCAAGCATATGACTTTATATAATTAAAAGTATATAGTGTATCATCTCTTTTTAACTCTTATATTTGAAATGTATACCTCTAAACATCTAAAGTAAGGGTGTCCATGGCCGCATGCCGATTTTGTGAGGACCTTTTTTGCTTTTCTGTGATGCCAAATATCATGAAAAGTATGTACAGACCTTTTCTTTTTGCTAATTAGCTCTCACTAATGTTTTTATACTTAATGAAACTACTCTTCTAATGTGTAGCAGAGAATGTAAAAAGGTTGGACACCCCTGATAAAATGCCTTACTCTTGAGCAAGTGTGTTTTGTGTTTGTATATCCAGATTAACTGAGATGTTTTAGTAATTCTGAGTCTTTAAAGATTATTTTATAATAAAGTAGAAAATGCTTTAACTTCTAAATATGTTGTGTTTGTATGCTTTTCTGCTTTAGTAAATACTATAGCCTCATAATGCAAATTTTCTTCAGTGACTAGACTTTTTATGTTACATCTGGGTTGTCATGGTAAACTATAGTCTCATTTTAGATACTGTTTAGGAGTCAGGGCTTGGCACGGTGGCTCACACCTATAATCCTAGCACTCAGGGAGGTGGATCACCCGAGCTCAGGAGCTCAAGACCAGCCTAAGCAAGAGCAAGACCCCAAGACCCCGTCTCTAAAAACTAAATAAATGAGATACTATATAGGAGTCAAAAGGTAGAAAGGGTATGAGCAGAATATGTGCCTGCACTGACTGACTCAGAGATAAGTTGCTGATGACCAGCTTGCTTTCCTATTAAACACCAGAAACAATAGGACCAGAATGTTTTGGTTGTGGTTTTGCTATGTATTTGTGTTTATGTACATTAGAAATGTACGTGCTCTGGCAGTCTTTGGATAGGAAGGTAACTTTTTTGCCTTGATTTTGTTTGGGATTGTTTATAACATATCTTACAAAGGATAATATTTATGCTGCATGTTTTAGAGAGCTTTCTATGTGGAGGAGTAGTTTTCTCCCTTTTTTAGGGGTATCACATGGCATTATGTCCTCTATTAGGTATTAATTACTGTTTATGGTTGGAAAGCATTTTTCTGAAGTTCAGCTTTAGTTCACTTTTCCAGATGGAAAACAATTTCTTCAACTTTGTCTTTTTCTGAAAACAATGCTTAACATTTGACAAGTTGTAAACAATCTTAAGTTATACTAAGAAGAGAAGTTTCTTGATGTCCATCAACAGCTTCCCTGGTATTTATGAAAATTTACATATTTTCAAAAATGTATATATTTATGTACAAAACAAAAATGTACATAAATTTACATATTACCTATGTAAGTAGGCAACTTCAAGTTAATGCTAACACAGTATCATCACAGTCATGCTATTTATTTATGACAGAATATGTAAATATGAGAATACAGAATTGACTTGCAGTGTTCTTCTCCTATCTCAAAACCCCAGAAGTAGTGAAATAACTAGTTCCAGTCAAATAACTCATGTGATTTGGAAGTGTAGTAATTATCCCCATGAGAACAATTGCTAGGTTAGATGCTATCCTGAAACATGTGCTCTTTCTAAAATAGATTTGTATTATTTTATTCAATATGAATAATTTATTTGAGTTGCTAAAGCCTAGCTTATTGTTAATAGTCATTTAGCTTTCCCCCCATACTTCATGTAAAAGTTCTTTTTCAATGGCAAATTAAAAATTACCTGTATTTATGCTTTGGGGAGAAAAGTAGCAGTGTTATACCTGTGTCTAACTTCAACATATTAAAATGTGAATGTGAGCTTGTCAGTATGCATTAGTACTTAATGGTTGTTTCAAAAATTATGTGTAATAATTACTGTACTTCATGTTTGTTCTGCTAGATGGTGTTGAAACTCTGGATTCTGGATGGCTGACATGTCAGACCGAAATAAGATTACGCTTGCATTATTCTGAAAAACCTCCTGTGTCAATAACAAAGAAAAAATTTAAAAAATCTAGATTTAGGTATGACCATGTATATTTGCCTTTTATGTTTACTAATGCTATAGATTTAATACCCATTTGATTTCATCTTTTATTTTTTTGCAGTTTTTGGCCAGGGCTAGGTTTGAACCCGCCACCTCCAGCACATGGGGCCAGGGCCCTACTCCTTAGAGCCACAGTCACCGCCCCTGATTTCATCTTTTAAGTGTATAAACTAAAAATAAAGCACACTTAACAGATGTTACCTTAGTAATAACTGTAGGGTTTTGTAGGAGTGGACTGCTTTCCCCCCTCAGATTGCTACTGTTACATATACTTGTGTTAGTCTTAATCTCTAAATTCAGAGATTTGTGTTTTTATAGTTTCTATCATTTAAAGTTTCCTAATGAGCAATAAATTGTTTTAAAATGGATGTAGTGGAGATGATTTTGTATTAAATGAGGGGAGAATGGCATAAACAGAGAAAATGATTGTTGAAAATAGTCTTTAGGGCAGCGCCCATAGCTCAGTGGGTAGGGCTCTGGCCACATACATCAAGGCTGGCGGGTTCGAACCCAGCCCAAGCCAGCTAAAACAATGACAACTGTAACAACAACAACAAAAAACAATAGCTAGGCATTGTGGTGGGTGCCTGGGGTCCCAGCTACTTGGGAGGCTCAGGCAAGAGAAATGCTTAAACTCAAGAGTTTGAGGTTGTGAGCTGTGATGCCATGGCACTCTACCCAGGGCAACAGCTTGAAACTCTGTCTTTAAAAAAAAAAAATTATATATATATTCTTTAGTATTCTAAATTTTACTAAGGCTTGAAAATAAAATTTTCCATGAAAGAAGATAAAAAGTTGTCATAGCAATTGCAGATTAGTTTTTTTTAAGTCCAGAACAATTTTAGAGATAGATGTCAAGCTTTGTATAAATGGGTAAATAGAAATGACTTTGTTTTTCTATAACATTATTATACTTATCTTTGAGTGAGCTAGCTTCTTGAAGACCGAGGTAGCCCTATCATTTGAATTTTTGTGACTTTGCAACTAAGAGTTTTTAAGTCTTAATATGCAAAATGGTGGGGGGTTTTTGTTGTTGTTTTTTTTAGAGACAGAGTCTCAGTATGTCATCCTCAGTAGAGTTCCATGGCCTCATAGCTGACAGCAACCTCAAATTGTTGGGCTTAAGTGATTCTCTTGCCTCAGCCTCCCAAGTAACTGGGACTACAGGCACCCACAACAACACCCAGCTATTTTTTTTGTTGCAGTTGTCATTGTTGTTTAGACAGGTTTAAACCCGCCAGCCCTGGTGTATGTAGCCAGCACTCTAGCCACTGAGCTCCAGGCACCAATTCTGCAATACAGTCTTTTCTGAAAAAATGTCAGGGCCATTTTTAGTAACTGAAGTAATTGATAATAAATACAATACTTATTATTTTCATAATAAAATTCATAGTGACATTATAATTTGTACATCCATAAATATTTTACCATAATTCTTTAAGGTTATCACAGATTCTAATCATAAAACAGGTAAGGGAAAGGGCGAATGGCATGTCATAATCACTTTGTGTTGGCTGTTCTGATAGTGAGTGGAGGGTTGGGGGTGTACTTTGTCTTTTATCTTAGCTTTTCGAGGCCTCTCCTTTGCTTCTGAAAATCCAAGCTGATTGGACCACATGGTTCATCTACAAAATCTATTTGACCTCAGAGATTTTCTAAGTATTAACAGTTAATTTAAATTAACTAAATATTTAATTTACTTTTCTTTTTTTTTTTTTTTGAGACAATCTCCCTGTGTCACCCTCAGTAGAGTGCTATGGCTGGCGTCACGGCTCACAGCAACCTCCAACTCTTGGGCATGAGCGATTCTCTTGCCTCAGCCTCCCAGGTAGCTGAGACTACAGATGCCTGCCACCATGCCCTGCTATTTTTTGTTGCAGTTGTCTTTGTTGTTTAGCTGATCCAGGGCAGGTTCGAACCTGCTACCCTCCACGTATGTGGCCAGCACAGTAACCACTGTACTACGAGAGCTGAGCCGACATGTTATTTTAGAAGAAGCAAATAAATTGTGTTACAGTTGTAAATTGTCTTAATAGAATCGGACTTTGAAATACAAATATAAGTGAAAGATAAAGCTTTGGTTGATTGGCTCATTAGGATTTTTTTTCCTTTGGCTGCAGTTAAGAAATTGATAGAAGGCTGGGCATGGAGTGCTGGATCATGCCTGTAATCCTAACACTCTGGGAGGCCGAGGAGGGTGGATTGCTTGAGCTCAGGAGTTTGAGCAAGAGCGAGATCCCAGTCTCTACTAAAAATAGAAAAAACTACCTGGATAGTGGCAGGCAGGAGGATCTATTGAGCCCAAGAGTTTTGAGTGACTGTGAGCTATGATGATGCCATAGCACTCTAGCCAGGATGAGAGTGAGACTCTGTCTCAAAAAAAGAAATTAATAGATAATTAATGGTTGGGGTTTTGATCAGAATGCAAATAAATACTGAGCCCTGTGCTGTTCTCTCTCCCTCTTTTATTTTTTATTTTTTGAAATCCTCTTGTCTTCGAAATATATTATTATTTACATAGAAATCACTTTTGAGTGTTTGCACATATTACCATTTGCTTAGGCTTAAGTTAAATTAGAATATTATAACCATATTTAGTTAGGCTCTATAAATTAAATAATTTGATTCATCTTGAAATAATTGCGCTTAGCTAGAGATTAGAATTCTGGTCATCTTTTTTCCCCAAATTAATATTAGTGGTAGACTAAGCCTTCAAGCAGTAGGAAATAAATTTGTCCACAAGAACTTGAGGACTTTAAAAGCTTAGTCCTAGCTACTTGTGGGGCTGAGATGAGAGGATTGCTTGAACCCAGAGAGTGCAGTGAGCTGTGATTGTGCCACTCCAGCTTAGGTGACAAAATGAGACTCCTTAAAAACAAGCAAACCATAGCAGCATTTTATTTGTTTTTGTTTTAAGCGACAGAGTTGCTATTTCATAGGCTGGAATGCAATGGTTATTCATAAGCACAATTACAGAGCACTATAGCATCAGACTCCTGGCTCAAAGTCAGCCTCCCACCTCATCCTCCCAAGCAATGAGGACTATAGGCACACACCACTGCACCTGGCTCAGCTTGTGCATTTTAAATAAAACACTGGACATGCATCTCATTATTACTAAGTTCGGGGGGGGGGGGGGATTGTTGTTGTTGTTGTTATAGTTGCAGTTTGGCCAGGGCCGGGTTCGAACCTGCCACCCTCAGTATATGGGGCCGGTGCCCTACTCAACTGACCCACAGGCGCCGTCCTCATTATTACTAAGTTTTAAACACACATTCTCTTTTCCATTAATTCCATCAGTGTGTGGAAAGCATAGTCTCTTTATGATAGGTGGTAACACATATATAGCTATTGGAATAAAATTCCTTTAACATCAGGCAGCGCCTGTGGCTCAAAGGAGCAGGGTGCTGGCCCCATATGCCGGAGGTGGTGGGTTCAAACCCAGCCCCGGCCAAAACCTGCCCCCCCCCCAAAATCCCTTAACATCATAGTATCAACTAACTTCTTCTTAGATCCAATCCCTTTAAGCTTGTTTATTTGTTTGTGTAAAAATGGCTGTTCTGCCAACATGCTTCTTTGCCTGTTCATTTCTGTCCATTTGTGGTCTCTCTCCGTATTTATTGTTACATAGAATGTTTGCTCTTTCAGGCTTATCAGTAGAATCAGTTATCTGGAACCATTCTTAATGGTTTGGTTTCTGAAAAGAGATGATTTTGTTTTCAGTTATCAAGTGCTACTTTTGATTTTATAGTGTGATTATAGAACGTTACTACTACTAATAGAGAACTTGTATAGTTGACCCCACAAGGAGACCTCAAAATTACATAGCTATAAGACAAAGTTGGGGACAAGGGTCATACAGAGAGACTAAAACAGTTTTTTAATTTGTATTATAAATCAAATCCCATTTAATGCTAGAATGAGAACTTTTTGTAGTTCATCTGTTACTCTTTATAATAACATTGTTCCCTATATTAATATGTTAGTATTTTTTTTTTTTTTTGAGAGATCTCACAATGTCACCCAGGCTAGAGTGCTGTGGCAATAGCCTAGCTCACAGCAGCCTCAAATTCCTGGATTCAAGTGATCCTCCTGCCTCAGCCTCCCAAGTAGCTGGGACTACTGGGGTCTGCCAGGACACCCACTAATTTCCTATTTTTAGTAGAAATGGGGTCTTGCTCTTGCTCAGGCTAATCTTAAACTCCTAAGCTCAAGGGATCCTCTGGGCTTGACCTTCCAGAGTACTGGGATTAAAGCATGAGCCACTGCGCCCAGCCAATATCAAAATATTTATATATTTCAATTGGTACAGGAAATATTCTAGAACTTAATTTATTTTTTGTCCTTACACATGCTCAGTGCAAATAATTGCTGCTCTCTGGGAATAGACTAGTATTTGTGGCATTATAAGTTGGGTAACTGGTTTTTGTTTTCATCGCTGTGAGACGTGTGATTTAGATTCTTGGCTTATTTGTTATACACACAGGGTATCAAAAAAAGTATACACATTTTAAGAAAGAAACTGTATTAAAAGTGTAATAGTCAAGTCCCATTTGACTTCCGAATTACATGGGGTATTCAACGCGACTTGTATTCATCTTTCGTTATCAGTGTGTAGTGAGTAGTACAATTTTAATAGTTTTCTTCTTTCTTAAAATGTGTGTACTTTTGTGGCACCTCCTCTGTGTGTGTCTATCTACATATATATGTGTGTGTATGTGTGTGTGTGTGTTAAATACAACATTTTTTTTAGTAATGTACTTTTCACAAAGTACCTGCACTTTTACTGTGGCAAAGGGAACATGTTCAATTTAAATCTCCAATTGTAAGTCTTTTAATGAATACTAACAGAATATATTTCAATTTTGTGCTTGTTATATATATATATGCAGAAACATGTAGATTATAACATCAGTATTTTATAAAACATACCTAATGACTTAGCCTGTAATGTTTGTTGTTGTTGTTATTTGACAATTTAGTGTGTTTGGGGGCCAGTTTTTAATTTAGCTAACATTTATATGAGTTTTTCTTTTGTGCTACTTTTTGCATTTCATTGTTTTTTTCCTATTATGTAGGGTAAAGCTGACACTAGAGGGTCTGGAAGAAGATGATGATGATAGGGTATCTCCCACTGTTCTTCACAAAATGTCCAATAGCCTGGAAATATCCTTAATAAGCGACCATGAGTTCAAGTGCAGGCATTCGCAGCCAGAGTGTGGTTATGGCCTGCAGCCTGATCGCTGGACAGAGTACAGCATACAAACAATGGAACCAGACAACCTGGAACTAATCTTTGATTTTTTTGAGGTGAGTAGTTATTTCAGTGAGGGAGTTGAGAAAGAATACAGATGAAAGCTTATTTTTATGTACATTGTGATTTTTATTTTAACCCAATTTGTGTAAAGCCATGATTCATACAACTTTTTAGATGTTAGCAGCCTTAAAAAATACAGAGTTGACACACTCAGGTGTAGTTAATAATATGCTTCAGAGAAATTTAGCAGAATTAATGCTTCAAATTAAAACCAGATGCCTTGATGTGTATGCCTATGAAGCAGTCTGAATATAAATGAATTGCATCCAAAGGAACCTCTAAGTATAGAGGGCTGGGCAGACTGTGTGCCTTTTGGTGGACAAGTGAGTGTACCTATCTGATAGGATCATTGAGTTGTCTTCTCTGTTATTTATCAAGATGTTTTATTATGAGAAATTGGTGTGACAATGGACTTATTTGGCAGCTTTACTCGATTTGTGTATTTGCATGTGTGGGTGTGTAAGGGAGAAGGAACAAACAGACAGGAACTCATTCTGACGCCCAGGTTAGAGTGCAGTAAAGTGGTCATAGCACACAGTAACTTCAAACTCCTGGGTTCAAGCAGCCGTCCTGTCTCAGCCTCCCAAGTAGCTGAAACTATAGGCACATGCCACCACACCTGGCTAATTTTTAAGTTTCTCTTATAGAGACAAGGATCTCCCTATGTTGCCCAGGCTGGTCTTGAACTCTTTTGACTCAAGCAGTTCTCTCACCTAGGCCACCCAAAGTGCTGGGATTACAGGCATGAACCATTGCATCTGGCTTGATTTTATAAATATGTAATAAAAATAGTTATAAAACTTGTGCCAGTTTGTTCACAGCTGTGCTGCCAACTTTCTAGAGGTTCTTGTGATACTTTTATTAGAGCTTCTTAGCTCCTGGGCTGTTAAGATTCTCCCTTAACAAAGTATATGGTGCTTCCCTGAGGTCCGAACTACAGTGTGCCTGGTTCAGTAGTTGTGTGTACTATTGTTTTCTTAGCCTCTAGCTATCTTTTCTGCTGCCTCCACTCCCATTTCCACGAGATTAGAGTTCAGATCTTTGAGGGTAGGGAACATATATTAACGAACAGGAGCACCTAGCCACAGTTTCTTGAGAGCTGCAGATTTGGGATGGTTTTAAACCTATAGGGTGAACCTTGCTGCATATAGTAAAATTATTAGGATCTTTGAGTTAAATTTGATGATGCTTTTAGATACCCTTTGTGAATGAGTACAGATCTCTACGTAATGAGATCTGTGGGACTTCATTATAAAGATAAGTTTTAGTGCAACATTTCCGTTTTGCCTTAGACCTATAGTATTTTAATAATGTCGTTAGCATCCTAACTTCCCTTTCATTTGGTTTGCAGTTTTGGTAATACTGTTCTATTCGTAGACTAGGCTGGTAAAACAGCCAGTGTGATCTCAAAAGTATTTGGTTTCCAAGAGAATTACTATCGCTATGTGCCACTTGTGTAGGCACATTAGACAATCTGACATACCTGAAAAATTCACCACAAATCTTAGTCTTACAATGTAAAAATGTTGAAAAGTTTATAGGCAGTGCTTTAAATTCACCTACTGCTACTGAAGTGCCAGTCAGAATTGTGATTAAATAATATATAAAAATCTTAAAATATTTATATTTATCTTGTATTATAAATAAGCCATCAAAATTGCCTGAATATACATTTGATTCCATTTCTTATCAGTCAGTCCTCTTCCATAGACTGAGTTGACTTTAAGGTAATTTTTTGATCTTTAAATTGAAAATCTTCAAGAATTAGGATTATGTTAAACCTCATTTTTTTTTTTAGGAAGATCTCGGTGAACATGTTGTTCAAGGTGATGCCCTTCCTGGACACGTAGGTGCAGCATGCCTCTTGTCATCCACCATTGCTGAGAGTGGGAAGAGTGCTGGAATACTTACTCTTCCCATCATGAGCAGAAATTCCAGGAAAACAATAGGCAAAGTGAGAGGTAAGTTTGGAGAAGCAGTGGGAAGGTTAAGCTAAGGTTAAGTTTGCTTTAGATTATTAACTGATGTAACAATTTTAAAGAGCATATCTATTAAATTTTCTAGGAGCTTTACTTTGAATCAATTTTTACTTTTTTTTTCTATTTGATAGAGTTTGACAAGGGTGGTTTAAGTGGTATTTAAATGTATTTGAACTCATAATGTTTATCTCTTTCTCTTTTTTTCCCCATGAAAGTTGACTATATAATTATTAAGCCATTACCAGGATACAATTGTGACATGAAATTTTCATATTCCAAGTATTGGAAGCCAAGAACACCATTGGATGTTGGCCATCGAGGTGCAGGGAACTCTACAACAACTGCCCAGTAGGTTGAATATTTGAATAGGGTATCATCTAGTAGCTTCTGTTTGATAGGGTTACATTGATTTAACCCACTAAGGGTCAAATGCTATTATTATTACTCAGGAACTAAATGTAATTTGGTAATTAGAGTTACCATTTCAAAATGATGGGAAACCAACCCTAAGATTCCTACCAGTCTTTCTAATATTCTATTGCATTGTTACTGAGAAAGGTGTTACAGGTAGAAAGACAGTGTGGAAAGCTTACTGCAGAAAGCTTTGGTGGCATCAGTGGTGTCTGCATGGTAGTCCTTATTACTGACGTGTTGCCCTCGCTGAGTTTCTCGGTTTCCTTATCTATAAAATGGAAGGGTTTGAACAAGATTATCCCTAGTATTATTCTTTTTGCTTCAAGCACCAAGGTTCTGAGAAAGCATAAGTGAACTTAAGGAATATTATAATAGTTCTTCTAGACCTCAACAGAAAGATGGTGTGTCTCTTCTCAACAGACACAGGTTCCAGCCTTGCACAGCTGTCTTTCCCTTCCAATTTTGTAAGTTTACTTAACCACCTGCTCATTGCCACAGATTTTCTATTGTAAATTTTAGCCATACCCCATTTTATTTTAATAGATGTTGTGATAGCTTTGAGATCTGTGGAGATCATTAGGGGGGGTCTTTTAAGGTCTATAATACAAATCAAATCACCATTTAAAGAAGAAGCACCCTCAGGCCCCATTTTACAAATAAGTGTTTAAGTTTTCCATCCTCTTTTTTTTTTTTTTTCTTTTAGAGATAGGCTAGAGAGTTCAGTGGTATGATCATAGCTCACTGCAATCTCCTACTCCCCTGCTTAAGCAGGCCTGGTTCTTAGTTTTCACTATGTTGTCTAGGCCAGTCTTGAACCCTGGCCTTAAGCATTCTTCCTGCCTCAGCTTCTTAAAGTGCTGAGATTATAGACATGGGTCATTGTTCTCCTTCCTGTTTTATACTTGATATAGTTTCCATCCTTCTACCCTGTTGGTGTGTCAGTCTTTCCCCATTCCCCCATAGTCTACCAATGTTAAGTCATTTGTGGGCTTTATTGCAAAGAGCAAGTTTCAATTCCATGCCATTCAAAAAGGTTATTTTTCTTAATAAAAAATCTATAGTTCAGGGACGGTATGTATTTTGGTGTAGGATATATCTATATTTAGCTTGTAAATACTTAAGTTTTCATATGCATATACCAGCCATGTGATTGCCACAGTTATAATTTGGGGATGGCACAAATTAACCTTAAGATAGAGAATAAGTATCATTTCCCATTGTTGAAAATATAGTTGGCTTTCTGTTACGTTTGTTTCTTAATTTTTTCTATATTCTATGATAACTGCATTTTTCTCTATTTTAGGCTAGCTAAGGTTCAGGAAAATACTATTGCTTCTTTAAGAAATGCTGCTAGTCATGTAAGTAACCATTCTTTCTGTAAACATCTTTGGATTGCTGAGGTAGAGGAATGTGGCTCAAAGGAGTCCCCTTCAGTCTGCAGTTTGAAAAGAGAAATACGGATGCTGCTTCTGTAGTGTTGCTGTGTGAAGGGGAACTGTCTCTTGGAGTTTATGTTTAGATCCATGTTGAAAATTGGGATAGAGACAATAGAATCATAAACATCCTTTTGAGATAACAAATTTTCAGCAATTGGGATAAGAAAATTCTCTTTAAGCATTGGTTTTCACTACTTAAAAAGTGTAGTTACTTAGATACTTACTTTGGAAATAATGCTTATCGGGTTTGATGGTGCTTTTATATAACACTAAGAAAATTATCAATTTCACCCCCTTGTATGTCAATTTCATTGTATTAAAATATCTTAATTCCGGCTCAGCGCCTGTAGCTCAGTGGATAGGGCACCAGCCACATACACCGGAGCCACTAAGCAACAATGATGATAACTACAATCAAAAAAAAAAAAAAAAATGGGGCATTTCGGCGGGTGCCTGTGGTCCCAGCTACTTGGGAGGCTGACGCAAGAGAATCGCTTAAGCCCAAGAGTTGGAGGTTGCTGTGAAGTGTGATGCCACAGCATTCTACCTAGGGCAACAGCTTGAGGCTCTGTCTCAAAAACAAAAAATCGAATCTTAATTCCTTTCTTTTATGCAATCACGACAGGTTAGAGGGTTTTTTGGTTTTTGTTTTAGTTTTTAATCTGATATTTTTTATTTTTTTTATTAAATCATAATTGTGTACATTGGTGTAATCATGGGGCACAATGTGCTGACTTCATATACAATCTGAAATATTTTCATTGAACTATTTAACATAGCCTTCATGGCCTTTTAATCACTATATGAAGACATTTA